>PVIW01005431.1:0-106873 GCA_004026585.1 Noctilio leporinus
TGGATCAAAAAACTTTGGTACATTTACACAATGGAATTCTATATGGCAGAAAGAAAGAAGGAACTTGTACCCTTTGCAACAACATGGATGGAACTGGAGAATATTATGCTTAGTGAAATAAGCCAGTCAGTGAAGGACAGGTATCATATGTTCTCACCCATTACGGGACAATAATGAGCAAAACTAACAACAAGCAAAAAAAGAACCATGTGTATGCATACAAGGAATAGGCCTGCAGTGGTCAGGGGGAAAGGGGTTGGGGGGAGGAGGGAGGCAGAGGGAAAGAAGGGGAGCAGCTTAGACAAGAACCTAGTATAAAGGAACCATGGACATGGACAACAGGTAGGATTGACTTTGAGGAGAAAGGGTGGGTGGGGAGGGGGACAGAGGGGAGCAAAAATGGGATGGATGTAATACAACAACAATAAAATTAAAAAAACAAAACAAAACAAAAAAAAAACAGACACATAGAACAATGGAACAGAACCCAGAAATAAACCCATGCGTTTATAGTCAATTAATATTTGACAGAGGAATCAAGTATACACTATGGACTAATACTAGTTTATTCACTAAGTGCTGTTGAGAAAATTGGACAGATATGTGCAGAAAAATGAAACTAGACTGCCTTCTTACACCACACACAAGAATAAACTCAAACTGGATTAAAGGCATAAATATTAGACCCGAAATCTAAAGATCCTGGAGGAAAACAGGCAGCAAAATATTGGGCATTGCTCACAGCAATATTTTATTGGATATATCTCCCCAGGCAAGAGAAACAAACAACAAAAAAAATAAACAAATGGATTTAGATCAAGGTAAAATGTTTTTGCAAAGGAAACTATCAACAAAATAAAAAGGACATCCACTAAATGGTAGGATATTTTGTTGATACATCTGATAAGAGGTTAATAGTAAAAATTTATTTAAAATCTTACAAAATTTATTACCAAAAAAACAAACAATCCAATTTAAAAATGGGAAAAGGACCTGAACAGACACTTCTCCAAAGAGGACATACAGGTGACCAATAGACTTATGAAAGATGCTCAATGTCACTAATCATCAGAGGAGTGCAAGTTAAAACCACAATGAGATATCATTTCTCACCTGTCAGAATGGCCATCATCAATAAATCAACAAACAGCAAGTGTTGGTAAGGATGTGGAAAAAGGGGCTCCCTTTTACATTGTGGTTAGGAAGGAAAATGGCTGCATCCACTGTGGAAAGCAATATGGAGATATCTCAAAAAATTAAAAATTGTGTTGTCTTTTAACCCAGTGATCTCACTTCTAGGAATGTATCTGATAGAACCCAAAACGCTAATTCAAAAGAATGTTCAAAAGCACCCATATGTTCATTGCATAGATATTTATAATCAAGATATGGAAGCAAACCAAGTGCCCATCAGTAGATGAATGGCTAAAACAACTATGGGACATTTACACAATGGAAAGTTATTCTGACATAGAAAAAGAAGAAAGTTTTACCCTTTGCAACAGCATGGATGGACCTAGAGAACACTATGCTAAGTGTAATAAGCCAGTCAGAGAAGGACAAGTAACATATGATTTTACTCATATGTGGAATCTAATGAACAACTGAACTAACAAGCAAAATAGAGACAGGCTTATAAGTAGAGAACAGAATGACAGCTGAGGTGGGAAGGAGGATAGTGGGTGGAGTGATTGAGCAAAAAGGAAAAAGGACTCATGGTCATGGACACAGTTTGGTGATTGCTGTGGGGAGAGAGGTATAAAGGGGCTAAAAGGTAACGGGAAAATATAATAAAAAAATAAATCTTCATTATCAAGGGATGACTATTACTCTATTTCTGTTCTTCATTCTAGGTCAATTTCACTCCCAGCAACAGCAACAGCAGCAGCAGCAGCAGCAGCAGCAGTAGCAACAGCAGCAGAGAAAGAATAAAAAAGGAAGGAAGGAAGGAAGGAAGACATTTAGCACCTTGGAAATCTAATCACTCATTTAGTATAATTTTGACATTATTTGGTTTAAATTAGAAAAGCAAGCCAAAAGACAAACTTTATTTCATGTTTTAGTACAATAAAAGTACACTATTAGTCTTCAAATAAAATAACTAAATCACTATTTTGGATTAAATTTTTGATATTAATATTCTTAGGAACTACTATGTTGCTACATATAATAAAGTTATTAAGTAAATGTTTATTCTAAAACCCACTTTAAATTTAGGATATTTTTTTCAACTGTGTTGAGGGCATGTGATTTTAGACAGATTTATCAGAAGACTCATGCATCCAGACACTATAGATGTTATTTGGTGAAAACATTTTGGCTGCTCTTACTCCAACTAGATGACAAAGACAGGGACAGGATTAAATCATGGTGCACATGCTCAGAGCCTATAACCCTCATGAAATATTCCTGGTTATCTCAAACCATTTTCCTCATCTTTTCCATTTTTTAAAATTAGCAATTCTCCCTTCAAATCATTGACTATCTCACCTACAACTCAAGACCATTATAATAATAAATAGCCTGTTGTAGATCAAGGGTAATTAACTCAGAAAACAGCAAAGAAATATGGATCTATAAGATAGAACATTGTGAAATATCAAAGTTGTAATATCTGTCTTCATGGTATTAGATTTACAGTAACTTTAAGTGTATTTACTGCTAGTAATATTTTATAATGTCTTTGTGATGCCCTTACTGTAGCACCACTTAAATATGAAAGGAGTAACAATATTTAAATATAAAGGGAATAACAATCACCAAAAACAATGATTGGTGCTGTGAAAATGATTTTAAGGTAGGCAAAAGTAAATATAACTCTCTTTGCTCTTTTTTTTGCATAGTAATCACTTTTATTTATTTTATTTTTTTATTTTATTGTTGTTGTATTACATCCATCCCCTTTTTACTCCGCTCTGTCCCCCTCTCTCTTTGCTCTTGAACTCAAAACACCTGCTAAACATTTGTAAACATCGAACTTGTAAATATTCAAACTCAAAATTTGAAGCTGATATACAAAAGTAGGTTTACAGTTGTTTGTATGGAACTATAATGAATAATTAATACATAACAATACAAGAATAAACTCTGTTTCATGTGCTCACAACTATAAACTAACTTTTGCCTCACTCTGTATAAATAATTAAAACTTTTGCAAAACGTCATATGCTTATGGAAGTGGGGCCCAGCAATGGAAAGATAACTTGAATATTGACTTCATTTTGTGAGATAGTCTAAAATAGAACCTGACTAGTATGGGTTAGAGCCAAAAACAGCTAATAGCAAGGAACAATTTTTGTGTTCTACCTTCTCTGTGTTAAGTGGCTACAAAAATAAATATGGCATAATTCTTCTCATCCAGAAGATCAGTTTCATCAGCAGTAGAGTCAACTCCAACTAGAACTAAACTAAGTCCTGTCAAGGCACAAAATAAAGAGCAATTAATTCCAAACAGAGGTGGGAACTTCAAAGGGGTGAGATTTGAGGTGGGCTGAGAAAAAATTAGGCTCTCATGATAGTTTGCACTTATCAGACTCTGAAAGTTTCCATTTTATTCCCCTTTGAATCTCCACCAGCTAGTAGAGACCTGGCATGCTCTAATGTATGTTGAGTGAATTAGTGACTAAGATGATGAATCATTATTTTTATCAGTTTACCCCAATATTCCCATCTTTAGTCTCTCCTAGCTCTGATATTACTGGTAGTACTATTGCTTGAGCTATCTTCTTTGAGTAAAAACTCAGCATGGAATATCTTACTAAAAAGAAAAAAGAAAAAGAAAAGAAAAGAAAAATTTTCCATGCTTGTTTACTTCCATTTCCCAGTTCTGTTTAACAATAAACCTTGTACTCTAGACAAAATGAAATTCTGACTCTTCTGCATGCATGCATTTTCACATATTATTTTCTTTACTGAAAGTTCTCTCTCCTACATGAATTAACTCCAACTCAACCTTCAGAACCGAGTCCAATGATTATAGCTATAGTGAAGCTAAACATTTAAAATGTTCCAATTTCTCTGCAATGTCACAGCTTTAAAGTACTAAAAAATCTATATCATTTCTAAATTAAAATAAATGTTTATTTACAGTGTAAAGAATTTAGAGATTCCTATTTTAAATAAGTTAAAATGATTTTAAGCTTTTAAAATTAGACTTTATAAAGGACAACATGACGTAGGGTTATTCGATTGACATAGGAGCATATCAAATAAGATGATTGATTTATAACTTATAAAAGAAGATGAGAACTAGTTGTTCTATGGCTACTTCCAAAGTCTATGTTTATGCTTTTAAACCAAAATATGTGAGTATTTATAAAAACCAAAACTTTAAAAAATGTTTTAGAAAATGAAATACTTTTAGGTAGCTTTAATGAAAGTAAACATGCTTAAAAAGCCTAACAAATATTCTTTTGTGTCCTTCAATTATAAATACTTTGAACTATGCTTTTAAAAAGTTTTATATATTGAAAAACTAAGTAAAATGTTTTAGTCTTTAAGAAAGAAAACTAATAAATTGCATGAAAATACATCTAAACAAGTGGGACTGTATGGGAATAGAAAAGAAAATCCTCATTAAAAATAGAAATCATAACAGTTCTCTGAATAAAGTATTATACATTAATCATAAATTTACTGCATATTAGGATAATTTTAAGCAATTTCACTTTGTTTTTATCATTACTATATAGGTTATGCATAATTATGGAGTGCAACAATAATTCTAATGTAATTTTTCCCACTGACACACTTTATATCTTTTCTAATTACATCTGTAGCAAAATTATTCTCAGAAAACCTAGGTCTATTTATTATTCTTTACACCACTGAAAATAGCCTATATTTCAATCACTTTAAATATCCCTTACTTTTTCTCTTAGAATTATAATATTCGATTAGCTAATGGCACAGGGGTTTTGAGTACTTTTCAGAGTTTGACATCAGAGGTATCATTAACCATGCTTATTAGGCCTTAGAGAATGCTAATTTTTTTGTACAAAGGGAGTTTTGAGCTTTCATTAGTGTGTTTCCCAGATGCTTTATTTTCAGATATGGTTTAGTACAATTACAGCTGCTTTAACCAGGCATATCTTAGAAATAAGCTACATGGAAAAATGAAAAGACACTGAGTTGCCAATAAATAAATAATGACAGTAACATAGTTTAATATACCATTTACCAAAGGGACAATGCGTATTCTGTGATATGAACTATTTTAATTGCTAATATGTTATGATTTAGGCAAATAAGTTAAAAGAATACCAGAGTCCTTGAAATTGTAACTGTTCTTTGAATCTGAATTTAAAATGCAGCAGTATTTAATATGATGGAGTGAATAAAAAAATGAAAGGCCAAATATACCTTATTAAATAATAGGGGAAAGAGTTTATTAATATGCATATTACTAACATTATGAATTCATTGAATGAGTTTAAGAAAGATTACAAAATGTTATGAACAATATATTCTAATTATGTTTTTTAAAAGTTGACTATGAGCTGTGTCTCAAACAGCTGGGAACATTTAAACCACATTCAACCCAAGTACTGTTTTCTTCTAGGACAACTCATGTGACATAAGTTTGAGTCCTTTCATTATCCTTGTTATGACTCTCTAGATATATTATGCATTGATACTGTTTGTGAAAGGTGCAGAACAGAAAACAATACTTTGAAGATATGGTCTGATTCCCTGGCTGGTGAGGCTCAGTGGATTGGCACTGTTCTGTGAACCCAAGAGTCACTGGTTCGATCCCCAGTCAGGGCACATAACCAGGTTGCAAGCCTGGTATCCAGCCAGGTTCCTAGCTAGAGGCAGGTGAAAGGCAACCATACATTGATGTCTCTCTACCTTTCTTCTTCCTTCTCTGGCCTTCACTCTAAAAATAATGAATAAAATATTAAAAAAAATAAGATATGGTTTGTTATCTGTAGAAAAGGCCTACTTATTTCGCCCCATATTTGGGACTTGCTTTGTTTTATTTTATTTATTTTTTTAATTTAATGAGACCTAAGTTTATAGGGGCTTTTATAGTAGTCGTATCAAATTGCTCACTTCTATTAAATTCACTCTCAAACTGAGAGATTATGTTGGCATACAAATGGTTAAATTTTGCCTGAACTTGGAACCATTATTTAATGTCATTTAATAAATTTTTCTTATTGATTCCTCTTGAACTTTATGAAATGACATATGGGATGTCCTATTTGATAACAAAATGTGGAAAGTGAATATTGTAGATTGAAATCAACATTGTATAATTAGGAAAATAATATTTTTATTTTTAAAGATTTTATTTATTATTTTCAGAGAGAGGGGAAGAAAGAGAGGCAGAAAGGGAGAAAAACATCAAGGTATAGTTGCCTTTCACCTGCCTCCAGCTACAAACCTGGCTGGAAACCTGGCTTGCAACCTGTAGAAAATAAATTTTAATAATATTCTCAATAGCATGTCTATTCTCTCTATAATATATTAAAAAAAAAAAAAAAAGAAAAGAAATTAGGGAGACCAAGAAGGCAGAGAAGTAAGTGGAGCTACACCAATCTCCTCCTAGGTTCCATCTAGAATTACAACTTAATTGGGAAAAAATCATCTGGAATTACCAACAGAACACCAGCTGGAAAGAAGCCTTATAACCATGGACAGAATTGAAGAGGATGCTTCATCACAACATGATGGGTAGGAATCATAGATACACGAGAGGGATGGCTGGGCCCCTACCAGAGGAAGCAGCCAAAGGAACAGAGCCAGGGGCTCTACCTGAGAAGAGTAGTTTCTGGTCCCCCCAGCTGGGTTTCCTAGCTTACAGCAACATGGTGGAGAGGAGAGCAGCATCCAGCTGAGAAGGGCAGAAAGCTGCAAGGTTTACTAGCCTAAGAGAGCCCTGGAGACAGAGAACTACTAAGGTGACCATGAATGAAAACACATTGGCACCCACCCACTTACTCTGGGCTCCAGCAGAGGGAGGGCAGAGTGGTCTGGAGATGCTTGGGGAGAGTTTGTGGTAGTGGCTTGGAGGAGAGAAGTGGGGAAAAGCAGCAGTGGGGATCCCAGTGCTGACTTATCGCCCACACCTCAGGTGGGCTATGCTGGGCCAAAGAGCTTCTGTATGAGGGGTCTGTATAAAGGGTCCTCATAGCCCTGGAATTGCTTCCACTGGAAGCAATCAGCCCTGCCCAGCAATGCCTTAGCCTGGACCTTATCACAATTCATTGATTTATATCTGAATAAATCTCTCCTACCCTGCAGTGTCTGAACCTGGTGACTGAGCTCAGATATAATATTTGCACCTAAAGAAGTATTTCTCAACCAGTGGTGCTTGGGCCTGGCAGCTGATTACAAACTCACTGATTTATAGCTGGGTCAGTCAGTCTTGCCCAGTGGCGTGTGAGCCTGGTGGCTCATCACAGATTTGTTGATTTACAACTGAAACTGTCCCACCAAGTTGCATCTGAGCCTGGTGGCTGATTACAGACTCATTGGACTACAACTGAATCCTTCTGTCTAGCACTGTGGTGCCTGAGCTTGGTGGCTGATCACAGATTAATTGATTCACAACTGAATCTGTCTGTCCTGCCAAGCTGCATCTGAGCCTGGTGGTGGATCACAGCTCTGCAGGACTACAACTGAATCAATCTGTTCAGCCTAGTGGTGCTTGACCCTAGCAGCTGATCACAGTCTGATTGAATTACAACTTAATTAACTGGCCCTGCCTAGTTGGTAACTAAGGTGACCACTGATCACAGGTTGATTGGTTTACAACAGGGCTAATTGATCCTGTGCAGAAGTGCCTACACCTGGTAGCAGAGCACAAATCAATTGAATTAAAAACTTATGGGCACAGACAGAAACAGTGGGTCTCTGTTTGGTTCCAATAGGTTGGTTAGGCCCAGATTATGGAATGATCTGACCTCACCAGAGGAGAATCTGGGAAGTAAAGATAGTGCACCTCTATATGACAGAGGGTCACATAACAAAGACAGGAACTCAAAAAAGCCGATCTAAAAAGCAAAAGAAAAACCTAAAAATGGGGAGAAAAAGAAACAATCCATTACCAAAAGGAAAGGAGGAATCCCCAAGAAGATCACTAAATGAAATAGAGTCAAGCAAACTATCAGATATGGAATTCAAAATAATGATGATAGAGCTCAATAAGCTCAGAAAGCTCCAAGAAAATTATAAACAACTTCAGGGGAACTATGAACAACTCCAGGGAAGCTACAAGGAACTTACTGAGAACTATACACCAGCATTAAAAAAGACATAGAAACTATCAATGTGAGCCAGGAGGAAATTCTACAATTTCTAAATTGAAGAACATTGTAGAAGGAATTAACAGCAAGCTAGAGAAAGCAGAGGATTGGATCAGTGAGCTGGAAGACAATGCAGAAAAATATTACAAGACAGTGCAACAGAATGAAAAAAGACTGAACAAGAATGAAAAGGTTTTAAGAGAGCTGCAGGACAACATGAATTACAAAAATATCCATATCATAGGGATCCCAGGAGAATAGAGACAAGGAATGGAACACCTGATCAAAAAAGTAATAACAAAACTTCCCTGACTTAATGAGTGAAAATGTTACTCAACTTCAAGAAGCACAAAGAGTCCCAATGAAGATGAACTCAAACAGACCCACTCCAAGACACATCATAATTAAAATGGCAAATATCATAGACAAGGAGAGAATCCTAAAAGCATCAAGAGAGAAACAGCAAGTAACATATAGCGGGGGCTCTGGTAAGGTTATCAAATGATTACTCAAACAGAAACAATAGAAACCAGAAGGGGAAGGCAAAAAATATTCCAAGTAATGGGAAACAAAGGCCTGCAATCAAGAATACTCTACTCAGCAAGGTTCTCATTCAAAATGGAAGAAGAAATAAGGAGTTTCCCAGACAAAAGAAAGCTAAAAGAATACATCTCCACCAAACCAGCATTGCAAGGGATGCTAAAGGATCTGCTTTAAAAAAAGGGAAAAACAGAGAGACAGAGAGGAACATAGGTACAAAGAGGAAAAATGGCAATGGATAACTATCTATCAATAATAACCTTAAATGTAAATGCATTAAATGCACCAATCAAAAGACATAGGGTAGATGAATGAATAAGAAAACATGACCCACATATATGCTGTCTTCAAGAGACTCACCTCAGAACAAAAGATTGACACAGATGGAAAGTGAAGGGATGGAAAAATATACATACAGCTATGGACACAAAAAACATCAGGGATAGCAATACTTGTTTCAGACAAAATAGATTTTACAATGAAGGCCATTCTCCCCCTAACTCTGGCTTTCTAACTTGTCAATTTTTTAATATTTCAGTTATACATCTCTGAATCCTTAAAGGATTAAAAAACAAACAAACAAACAAACAAAATCTATGCTCTGGCTGGTAGCACAGTGGTTAAGGCGCCAGCCTGCAAACCCAAAGGTCGCAGGTTCGATTCCCCAGCCAGGGCACATAACCAGGTTGCAAACCAGGTCTCCAGTCAGGTCTGTGGCTGGAGGCAGGTGAAACGCAACCATACATTAATGTCTCTCTCCCTCTCTGCCTCTCTCCCTTCCCCTCTTTCTAAAAATAATGAAATAAAATCTTTAAACAAACAAACAAACAAACAAAAAAACTAAACCTGATAAATCTGTCAAAATTCTGGGGGAAAATTTAACAAAAAGGAAGGAAGGTGAAATATGAATAGAAATGGCTGCTCTCAGCTCACAGCACAGAATATGTTTTGGGGAGGATGACATGGTTTCATGGCAATTCCAGATCAATAGTTCAATACTACTTCTCTCAGGCTCATCCTTCATTTGGTGATGTGTTCTTTTACAATAGTCTTTAAAGTTCCCTATATACCCATAAATACCTATCTAGTAAAATTGGCAAATAAAAACTCTCATTTTTTTAAATGTGTTCAAAATCAGTTTATAAACTAATTGTATATTCTAGATCAGCTAATTTTCCTGATAAAATAGGTATTAGACATGTAGATTTTATGCCAATATCAGTTCCATTGATTATTGACAGAAATATTAGGAATTTGATAGTGTGGCATACAATTAAATAAAATAATTTCATATGGATGAAGGGAGGAGATATTATTCTAATGTGAGTCATTTTATTTTTGTGAAACCAATTACACACATATATTTGTTAGCCATTCATATATCCCTTAGACACTTATGTGCCATGCAAAAAACAGTGATGGGCAGAGAAATATCCCATGCTATTATGCTCAGTGGTGAATAACTTTTAAAATCCTGGGAACAGTGCATGAATGGGCAGTAAACTGGGTTAGATGTGATAGCCAGCATCATTTACTGGGCAGCACATTTCAGTGGGAATAATGTTTTGAAATTCCGTTAAAATAAATCCTCTCCTCAAAGCAAATTACATCTCTTTTATCTTTTATTTCTCCAGCCTTAAAGGTTGAGAAAAATGCTTGAGAAGAGAGAACACTGGTGGAGATTCCTAAGATCTTGTTTTATCAGAGCTTTTCCTATCATACCAATTCATAATTCATATATTAACTAGGTAGTTCTTAAATACATTTATTTTGGGAATCTCTAGATTTCAAATCTTTAAATATCTGAGGATTCTAGTTATTCCTGTAAGGTGATAGAAGTAGGGAAGAATATAACAGTCCCCTGCACTGTATTCATACAGTTATATTTAGGTTTCAGTAGTTTACATCACTGTCTTCTTACTTTTTGGTCAATGTCTGTATTTTCATATATTAATTTTTAATAGCTAAATCACAAGCAAAGAATTGTGATTTGCGGAGAAAGGCAAAATAGGAATTGCCTAGCTGAGCAGAAGAAAAGTGGTGTGTTCTCAATTTTGTCTGCACATTAGAATTAGTGGAGATTTTTTTTTAAACACTGAATCCCTGACCCTACTCCACAGCAATAAGACTTGTTTAAAAGGCTTGGGCATCACCATTTATAAAGTTATCCAGATGTTTCTAATGTATAGCTTGAGTTGAGAACCACTGGTAAAGGCAAACCAACAATGAGTAGAAGAGGATGGGTGTTATGGCTGTGGAAGACTCTTGGGAACCAAACAAAAATGTGTTTAGAGAGCAATGGAATTGCCTCAGCATCAGCTCTGTACAAAGGAAAAGACATGGAGAACCAATGAAAGTTTGATAAAACCAAGCAGGTAGGCTTCTAAAATCACCAAGTCAGTCTAGAAAGGGACTGAATATGAATGGCAAGACAATGATGCTCAGAGGGTCTTAACCTAAGACATATCCTACTCTGTGACCTTGTAATCATCAATTTGCAGAATAGACAACAAATTCAGCATTAAAAGATTTTTTGAGCAGTCTCAAAAATTGATGTCTTATTCCTGGGAAGAGATATGAGAGAAAAAGATTACATTAAAGAAGTCACTAATTATTGAGTATGTGCTCTGTATGAGATAATATGAAAGATAGAAATAAATGCAAAACATGGTCTTGCCTCTAATGAGTATGTTTCCAATGAGTTGCAATAATTGTAATAACAATGCTCATGTTACATATCCTGGCATATTTTCACTTTCATATCATCCTAATTTATACCCTTCTTTCTCAACACAACATAGGAACTATTTAAAGTATGTAACTAAATGTCATGTAATGGGTCAGAGTGTAAGTGCTGTGGTTTTAGAGAAAGAAGAGATCACTATGGATAAGGCTGATCTAGGCTTTATAGCGACTTAGGCTGAATCAGGCTTCATGGCTAAATTGCCTTTAGGTAAGAGAAAGAAGGGTGTTCTTGGCCTGGGGGTGTCTTTTCTGGGTCTGCTGTTGTGTATAGGGGAAGTCAGAAACAGGTATGATTTATTGATACTCAGGAGGCCAACACTGCCTTCACAGTGCACAACAGTACCACTAGGGAGGGTACAGCTCACATGAGCCAATTTCTGCAAAAGACTGGATAACCACACCTTTCATGGTGCACTCTGTGAACTATAACATTCCCTTCACCATCACAACCTGAAAGCCTTTACCAGGCCAAAGCGATTGCTGTTATATCTAAAGGAGGAGCACCGTGTCTGAAAACAACATTGGAAATAGAATAGTTTATTAATATTATAAGGCATGATAAAATAATATTTTGTTTCAAGGCTTTATGGACCACACTTTGTTCTGAGAGAAGTCAGTTTCCATCAACAAACCACATCAAGAATGGGATAAATGAATAGAATATGAAAATGGGGAGTAGAAGAGAGAGGAGGGACCCATGTAAGGTGCCAAAAATGAGGAAGCACGTAAAAAGTAGTGGAGAGAGAGCCTAACAAATGTTGTCTCCACAGTTTTCCCCAGGGCCTGTCTGCCAGGATGGTCCTGGACTTTCCCTAGAGCCACACCTTACCAAGCCTGGCTTTGCACTGTTGTAGCCTGGAGTCCTATCCAGCAAACGGAGCCCAGGAATACACAACTTTCAGATGTGCTGCTGCTGCTGCTGCTGTTCAAGCACACAATACTCTATAACAGCCCTCCCAGGAAGGCCTGCAGGCTCATTGGAGGTCTTCTCACCTGCACTTTGGTCTTAGACTCCACAGGAGCTACAAAGTGAAGAATCCTGAGGATATAGACAGTGATTATCAAACTCCAATGTGCACATAAATAGCTTGTTAAATAAAGATATCTGAGTCCCAGAGCAGAGGTTTATGATTCAACATGTCTTAGGTTCAGGCTATGGGCCTGTGTCTTTCACAGCCTCCCAGGTGATCCTGCTGGAGGAGGCTGAAGGACAATTTGGGACACTGTGTTGGGGGGTTGCCAGGATACAGATCACAAACCATTGAATGTACACGGACTGGTAGGAAGCCCAGCCTTTCCTTTCTGCTATGTGGGAAGCATACAATAAGCATTTGTATACACTATATAAGCCATGGCCTCCTCAATAAGAAAAGTGTTTCTCTTATCTTCCTCCACTTTGTAAAAAGGGAAATGCATTAGTTATTCTCTGAGGTAGATCAGATTGAGAACGGAAAGGACAATTGTCAGCTGAGTGGAAGAGATGAATTATTTTACAAACCTATTGAGATTTCCCTCAATTTTTACTTGGTGACGCTTACATGTATGGTAATTTAACTTTCTAGAAATATTTTTGAAAAATTTCAAGATTTCTATGAAGACAATTATTTTGTTTTTATTAGTTTTAATAGAAATAGTAAAGTGACAGAATGTACTCATAAAGATGTAAACACAACCATTTAAAAATGTCTTGACGTCTTCATGATAGGTAACAAAAAGGCCTTATTTCTATTTTGTACGTGTATTGAATATGCACAAGATAACAAAGAGAAAATAGAATGCCCAGTAGATGGCACTGTTTGCTTTTCACAAGTGAATTTAGTGAGAAAACATTTTCCCTCATCCCCAAACCCATTTGTTTTGACAATAATATAAATCCAACCTCCATTTTTAAAAAACATTACTTAGAAGGAGCCCAATCATTATGTCCTTTTCTGGACCCACATTGAGTAACTCTGTCACAATTTATTAAATAGAAAAGTGCTTAAGGATTATTAATCTTGTCTGAGAGCAGAAAGCATTTAACTTGCTCCTTTTCTTCAGTGCCGCTAGGCAGCTGTAATTCTCTGCCAACACCCCCATCAGCCCCTGTACAACTACAGATGCTCTCTCTTCAAAAGAGATGTAGGTTAAAAGTCAACTTCCAACCAGAATGCACTTGTGTTTAAATGAAATTGTGTTTATTGGGATTACATCTAGCTGCTCTCTAGCATTTCCTTCCCATCCCTACATTATAATACATTTATGAATAAACATTTTATTGTCTTTTGACATGAGAAAGAATAAATGTTTAACTGATGTAGGTCAGAGACTAAAATCATAAGGGCACTGGTATGGGCTTTGGGGCTACAGTCCCAGCAATAATCATAAGACCGTGGCTACAGTAATGAACTTTTCTGAATATCATCTCTATCATATATAATGGTGATAACAATGCCTACTCTAAAGGGCTATTATGAAAATGAAACTAGACATTCTAAGCAGTGAATACAATGTATGAGCCATAGTAGGTACTCCTGTGGTGGTATCTTATGTTTACATAAAATCTCCTAGAGTCAAGCATGCCTTACACTTTCTTTGAGGACTTCAAAAAATTAAATTCCATAATTTACATTAGCAATCTATTTAGTCCCAACTCTCCTCCTAAGTGGTGCTGCATTACTGTGTTTTCTTATCATTAGCATCAAAGTTATAATTTTAAGCTTTTCAGGCTTTAGAGGCACATGGAGGCAATTCGGCAAGTACTCTTTACAGTTGAAGGTTAAATAGCCATACCCTGTCATCTCCTGCTCAGCTGCTAATACTAATTCAATACAGAGAGGTGAACACATGGCTGAAATGCTTGACACAGTATCTGTTTTTCCCATCTCAGTTAAAGGTTATGAAAATTATATATTATCAACAAAAGCTATTATTTCTAGTTTAGTGATAGTTTCCCAACATCAGAACACTAAACACATCAGAGTGCCAAGATAGTATAATATGAATTAAAATTTGATACCTGTTGACATTCAACTTGATTTAATTTAAAAAATCAAGCAGAAAAAGATAAGCAAAATAAACTAGAATATTCAGAAGGAAAAAACTTGCTCAGAGAAAAGAATGGGAT
The DNA here is from genome assembly GCA_004026585.1 of Noctilio leporinus. Lineage (NCBI taxonomy): Eukaryota > Metazoa > Chordata > Mammalia > Chiroptera > Noctilionidae > Noctilio > Noctilio leporinus. Next base: position 14,644 of record PVIW01005431.1, read on the forward strand.
ATCACAGGAACAAGTTCAACTTTCTATATATATATTCACGTGTATTTGCTTCACTTGGCTGTCAATTTTAATTGGTCTGAAATATGCTATGGTTCCAATGTATTCAGAATTTCAGTTATTATTTCTGCTATCTATTATAGTATCCCCAAGTGCAGTTTATTCCTAGTGAATAATTAGGGTTTCTCTCATTATAGAAATAGCTTATGAGATCTATTATTAGTTTTTATATCTACGACACAACTATTTAGAAGTACAGAAAATGGCCAACTGTCTCTCTCACAAATCATATTTACTTTACTAAGAGCAAGGATGATTCATCAAAATTGTCCCAAAGGTTGAAGCCAAGGCAAGAATTCACTACTGATATTCAAGTCTTTCCAATGCAACAGTTTCCTGGATGCCACAATTTTTTTTTTTTTTTTTTTTTTTTTTTTAAGGAAAGAACCCTACTCTGAGCCTGGATCCGTAGCTCAGTTGGTTAGAGAGTTGTCCAGATACACCAACATTTCAGGTTCAAACCTTGGTCAGGGCACATATAAGAATCAACAATGGATGCATAAATAAGTGGAGCAATAAATTTATGCTTTTCTCTCTCTTTCTCTCAAATCCATAAATAAAAATTTTAATTAAAAAAGAATCCTACTTTGCTTGAGTCCATGTGTGTCTGAAATTACATATATCTATATAAACCTTGGTGGTTTTAGAATTTGAGAGGACAGATGATATACTGAAAAAAACATAGGGCTTGGAGAAAAGACAGATCTGAATTCCCAGATAGATATTAGCATTTATTGGTTTTCTTACCTGGGAAACTTATTTAACCTTTCTGAAGCAGACTTTGTCATATATAAAAAATAAAGCTAATAATGCATGCCCCACAGGAAGTGCATGGTATATTCTATCATAATGCCTGAGATATAGAAGATGCGCAGTTATCTGATTAAAAATTAACTCAGAGCATAGGTGAACCCTTTAACAACTTCATATACAAAAATCTAGATGGGTAAAAATAGAAATTAGTTGTTGATAATTATTTTTAAGCATAATTATAATAGAAATAAGAGTATTTTAAAAAGCATCTATTAGTACATTTAAATTTTTAACAAAAATAACACTAAAGAAAACATTACGTATGGAGAAATATACTCTAGAACACTAAAGGGTAAGGCAATATGTTGCTTCTAGGGCATTCATTTGTTCACTCCTATTAATAAAAACAAACACCACTCTTTGAGTAAAACCCAACAAGCATTTTTTCTATGCTCTGTTATAAACAGGACTGGTTGATATTTATATTGGGTTTTGTTCAATTAGCTAGTGTCAGTTTGTATGTTTGTGTATATTCTTTTGCCATGCTCACACACATTAGTTAATATGTACCAAATTAGTATATAAAGAATAAAGGTTAAGTAAAATAAACATAAAGAAATTTTAAGGGTCATAGGATAGGGAGTGGAGATTCACTTTCCTTTGTCATTTTCTCTGTGTGTCTCTCACACCTCTTACCTGATATGAAAAGTTGGAAAAGTACTTAAAATCTTAGATGGTTTTATTGAAGGGATAAGAAAACTGAACTACAAGTCAATACACATTATCGAATCCAGTGTTGAAATTCAAAATGTGATTAGACTATATTATCAGAAGGTTGTCATTTTGAATAAGATTTGCTTCCAAAAAAAAATAGCTTGATTGATGTTTTGTTTTGTTTTGTTTTGTTTTTTCCTGGAAAATAAAAACTGAACTAAGGACATGATGTTAGCTATAATTCAACAATATGTGTGTTTGACAGAGGCTGTGTGGGTGAGAGAGGGGTGGTGGTAGTCTCCTGCATCAATTCTGACTCTAAGGGATAAGGCTTAGTTAAGCTTAATTACTCACTTCCTTGATAAACAATTTTGAAAAAATAATTAGCTAACATTCTACTAAAAAAAGTAAAAGATGACATCTTCAAAATGATAACATACCTACAAAGGATGTTGAAGATACTTATTTGGTCCCTAAACTAGTGCATGTATCAAGCATATATGCACAATCATTTGATTCTGGCAACATCCAGGGCTGTAGAACACTCCTAGAAACTAGTATGTGGGCAACTCCTTAAGCTCAAATCTTGAGCAGCTAGTAAGATTGCTACATTTTTCCTGCCACATCTAAGGGAAGTAGCCACTGAGAAGTACACAGCCATTCTCACACCCTTCCCTTAATCACCCTCTTCTATTCGCCAGCTCTCTTATTGCACAATCCAGCGTGTGTGCCCAAGACTTTTAAAGCTCAATATAGCACATAAATATCTCTGGACTCTCATGCATTAGCACGGACAGAGGACATTAATAGCAGGTTCTCAGCTGCAAGTCATGTGTGTCCTGATATTAGTATCTGAATTCTAGACAACCCAGAAGATTTTAGCAGTAAACACATCACACATTTTCTTAATGAAATGAAAGGTTAAGCTTGTTTTTAAGGCTCTTCCATTTGCTACATTTTATAGGTTATAGTTGAGTTTAATACAGAAGTGGTAATGTGTCTGAGCTACTGAACAGAGGTAGCAACTTCTTGGAAGAATTATATGACTGGAAAGTGATACTGAAAAATGGCATTATAAGTTGTACTAAATAAATTAGAAAATTAGCAATTACAATGGTTTTCATGGGTTGAACAGCAGACTTGATGGGGAAAATGCCAGGCCTTGCCATTGATGCAACAATTGGGTCTTAAGTCCCAATAGAATATTCAGATAGGATATTCATACTATTAATTAATTAAACAATTATTTTAAAAGATTTTATTCATTATTTTCAGAGAGAAGGGCAGGGAAGGAGGAAGAAAGGGAGGGAAACATCAGTGTATGGTTGCCTTTCACCTGCCTCCAGCCATGGACCTGGCTGGAGACCTGGCTTGCAACCTTGTTATGTGCCCTGGCTGGGGAATCTAACTAGAGACCTTTGGATTTGCAGGCCAGCGCCAATCCACTGAGTCACACCAGCCAGGTACTAAACAACTATTTCTCAAGCACTTACTGAAAGCAAGGCAGAGTTAAATGCTGAGATACAAAGGAAAGAAAATAGACATGCTTCTTGGCATGTTCCCAGAGAAGTCATGGTTACTGCAATGATGTTTCCGTGGCATCAGTTGAGAAGAGCATGGGGCAGAGATTCTGTAGCTATGGGTTCCTCTCTAGCTACACTGCTGGTTTGCAGAGGGGCCTTGGGCAAACACTTAACCTGTCAGTCCCACTATCTGCTTTCAAACAAGAAGGCTAACAGTAAAACTGCCTTATCTAGCTTCCCAACAGTGTCACTGTGATAGACAAATTAGGTAATCAACATGAGAATGCTTTGAAAACTGTAAAGTATCTATTTTATTTTCACCTTGCAATAAACAGAAATAATAATTTATACCTATCCACCTCACATGGATGCTGTTGTTTCTTGGCATTTATCAAACAACAATGTTCTCTCAACTTACAAATAGATTTAGACAGAGTTCCTGCCCTGTGATTTTAAACTAAGCAGATACACATGATAAAAAGATGAGAACACTTTCAAGATAGACAAATATTATGTAACTATCATTAATATCTTTATAAAAGGCTGTTATATTTTCTTAGGCCTTAAGATATTTATTTATGGTACAAAATTAACCTATATAATGTAAAACAATAAGAAAGGTACAGAAAACTGAAGTCAAGTAAACAGAAGGGACTAAATAACACACAGGGCAGTTGAGTCCAACAAGATTTACTCAACTCCTATATTTATGCTCTATACTTTTTTGAGTCCTAGATGGGGATACATTGCTATTGGCATGAGATGAACAGCAACTCTGTTTCCAAGTGGATTCTTTATTTTACTCTAATAACTATGTCAAGTAGTTCAACTCATGGATCACTGATACTTTATTCAGCTTTACAAATATTAACATTTTAAGTAATAACAACTGTAGTAAAACCCCCAATTATTTTAGCATTTGTATAATGTTTTAGATTTTACAAAATTTTTATGTGAGCCATTTAATTTAATCTTTGTAATAACTTTGTGAAATGAGCATCACCATTACCTCTAATTTAGAAATAAAAAAGCTGGAGAGGAGTTGGTAAAATAATTTACTCAAAGTAAGTCAGTAAGTGGGATACCCATGATTTGAACCCAGTCTTTCTGACTCTAAGATGTGTTCTTCATGTTCACTTCACATGAATAAACAATCTCAAACAAAGCACCATTATATTGGGCAATAAAAAGAAAGAAGCCTGTAAGATAAGTTTAAAAGTAAATTTAAAGCATGAATTTAATTTGGAGCCATTGTCCCTCATACCCCTCCTCTTATTCCAGTTGTATAATTTAGAAGTCAATTCCATTGGTCTCCAGAAGGATGAAGTTGTTAGGATTTTTTCAAAGGTCATTCTGAGGAAAAGATGTTTTCTTAGGGAATGTCACTGTGAAAGTTTAATTGTGGATTATGCTTGGGCATATATGTAGTATACGTTTTCTTTATAGTGTTGTTGATATGCTTAAAACAAGATTGATGTGAGATTCACAGAAAAGTTTAAGGCATTTATTTTGTGTCATGTGTAATATGAAATCTGAAAAGAGAGTGAAAGTGGCTTTAGGGAAATATAAACTAAACCAAAAGTCATAATTAATATTTCCATGTTAAAAATTAAACAAGATTCTAGTTAACCATATTAATGACAAGGGTATGGTAAAACCCATACACATTCACATAATTATGCACTGTTATTAATAAAATTTGAATGATTTCCTAGAAATCTGAATAGTCTCCTAGTCCAAGAAGAGATTACTACATGGCCCCTTTGCAAAAGTTAGAATAAAAGATAACTACAATAATTCTTTAGATAGCATCTTAGTTCAGGTTATTATAATGGAACATAATAGACTGGTTAGCATAAGCAGCAAACATTTATTTCTCACTGTTCTGAAGGCTAGGAAGTCCAAGATTAAAGGTGGTAGCAGATTCACCTACCTGGTGAAGAGAGCTCTCTTCCTGGTTTACAGCTGACCATCTTCTCACACATAGGTAACTCTCTCTCTTCCTGTAAGGGCTTTAATCCCATTCATGAAGGCTCCACCCTTATAACCTAATCACTTCCCAAATGACCCATCTCAATACCATCACATTGGGAGTTAGGGTTTCAAGATACGAATTCAGGGAGATTTCATATCTTGAAATTCCCCCACTCACCCAACCACAACAAGAACAGCATCTTTAACACAAGGTCTTTTACCATAATCAGAATAAAATCTTGTTTCTCCTCTCTTGTTGTCTCCATTCTAGAAACATAAAATGAAAATGTCTCACTAAAACAGCTGCTAAAGTCCAATTTTCTTTTCCTTTCATTTTTCTTCTATAATTGTCATGGAATAAAGCTATTAAAATACATGAAAATAACACCCTAGTCTGGATTTTATGTTATAGTTGGAGAGAATCACCTGACTAGGAGAATATTTTTTTTCCTCTTTTACATCAATTTGATAACTAGAAGAATATTTTATGGATCATCCGTGTCTGGCTTTAAAAAGTACTATCTATAAATACTTTGAATTAGACCTTTTATATAGCTTCGGAGAGGACAATTCCACTATCTTTCATGGGAACTCAATTTGGACATAATCACTTTCTTTGTCAGGAAAGTCTTTATATTTTGATTAAATCCCCTGCATGCAACAGATTAAGAAATATAAATATATAGACTAAGCCTTTGCATATGAAAACTTGACTCTTTGAATATCTTCAATATGAAAAAGAACTTGAGTTCATGTATTCCCAAAAACTTGGGCTATAATTTTTATAATTTGAAACTCATTGAACGTTTTAGATTGGGACATATGGGATATAACCTTTAATAAAATCTTCATTGGGGCTAGATGTACAGTTTTGCAGTTTCCAAAGTTTAGGAGTGGTCTGACTCTGAAGAATTGATTCATGCTAACTGAAATCACAGAACTAATTTAGAAGGGTATGTGGTGCGATATGAGGGGTGGGAAGTTGAGCAGGAAGGTAGAAAGAGAGATATGTGGCTTTTCTGTTGGGCTGTTCTTCTTTAGATATGAATATATTTACGTAACTGAATTCCAATAATACTTTATCCAGAATACAGCCTTGACATGGAAAGTAAATAAAAAGAGCTATTTGTAGTGAAAAATAGATGTTCCCAATTCTATCTAATGGAGTTCTTTGGATCAGAGAAGACTCTACAGTCAGTCACACTGATAGAAACAAGATAACTGATATCATAGAGAAATAGGGAGAAAGCAGATGTGTGAATTCAAAAATCCAGTGGTAGAGGAAGAAGGTGCATTAGGGTTCTTCAGAGAAAAGAACCAATAAACATATAGTTGACCCTAAAATAACACAAGTTTGAACTGTATGAGTCCACTTATATGTGGATTATTTTTCAATAAATATACAGTTGGTCCTCCATATCCCTGGATTTTGCATGTACATATTCAAACAACTGCACACCAAAGACAATATTTTTTATCAAAGTTTGGGAATCCATATATGCAGAGGGCCAACTTAAATTGTACACAGATACTTGACTGTAACCCTAACCCCTATGTCAATTGTCAATTGTGACATTACATATATAAATAAATAAGGAATTGGCTCACATGATTCTGGAGGCTTCAAAGTCTTATAATTTTCTGTCTGTGAACTGGAGGTCCAGCAAAGCCAGTGATGTAGTTCTAGTTGCAGTCCCAAGGCCTATGAACCAGCAGAGGAGATGGCATCAGACAGGGTGATTTCTCTTTCTTCACTTTTTTATTCTATTCAGGTTTTTAACAGATTGGATCATGCCCTCTCACCTTGGGGAGGGAGATCTTTGTTACTCAGCCTACAAATTCAAATACTAATCTCTCCAGAAACACTCTCCCAACCACATCCCAGAAATAATATTTAGCCAAATATCTAGGGACTACATGGTCTAGTCAAGTAGATAAATAAAATTAACCATCCCAGAGGATAAACTCTACATATCCCCAGTATGCACTATGGACATGTCAACCTCAGGGAAGAAGAAAATGCTTAATATCGCTTCCTTTAATCTTAGGTAAATCTTACCTAAGAGGTAAGTATTAAATTATTTCTATTTACAGGTAAGGTAACTGAGGTATCTAAGCCTAAAGGTTAAAAAAACGTATCCAAGTTCATGTCCTGGCTGGTGTGGCTCCAGTGGTCTGGATCCTCATTCCATAGACTAAAATGTTTTGGGTTTGATTCCTGCTCAGGCCACAGGGGTAAGTTGTGTGCCCTGTGCAGATCAGGGCACAGGCAAGAGGCAACTGATAAATGTTTCTCTCTCATTCATGTTTTTCTTTCCCTTTCTTTCTCCCTTCCTCTCTCTAAAATCAATAAGTGCATCCTCAAGTGAGAATAAAAAAAAGTTAAAAAATAAACTTTTCCAAGTTCACACAGATTCATGATTGAAATCCAGATCAATCTGATCTTAAACCTCACCATATTTTTACTTTTTTAAGTATATACACCATAATTCAGTATAATTCAGCAGAATTGCCATAAAGTCATTAAATTAGTAAATTTTTTCATTATTCTAGTCAAATATGGTTTTATCATATTAATTTAAAGGCTTATTTTTGAGAATGAAATCAAAAGACATGTAAGTGGAGAGCACCCATCTCTTTGAGCTTCAACCAAATCAGGTATTGCATGTGAGGTATTTCATGGCTACTCAACTCTCATGAACTTGGGTTGGACCATTGGCTTCATCCTGTCTCCAAATGTTTCAAATCTTCTCTTTCTGCCCTCACCTTGGAACAGGGCAGGGGAGGTCCACAAAGTCCCCACAGCCCATGGTTTGGGGATTGGGGAAAAGAGATAATGAAGCTTTTAAGATACTTTGCATACCTATGGTAGGCTGGGGGCTAGATAATAGCTGTACTACTGCCCAAGTAAAAAACTGATGAAAGGGGAGATGATACAATTTAAGATTCTTTGCAATCAATGACAAGGTATCTTGTCATTGCCCAAACCTTTCCTGAAGGGAAACTGTGTTTGGTACAGCTTAAGACACTTTTCATTACAATGAAGTATGGTGTGCCAGGGCAGCATTTAAAATGATGGCAGCCAGCTATGGGAAGGGGGAGCCATAAAGAAAGGGAGCATGCTGTTTGAAAGGATGAAGAAGGGCCCCTCCATCTGCCCTAAGGTCTGGTGTGAAAGAAGAACCGTGTGGGTTTTGGATTAAGATCTGAAACACGAAAGAGAGAGCCATGAGGAAGGTGCCATGATGGAGGAGCATGCTGTAGCAGCCAGGTGAGAATAAGTAGTTATGTACTTTGTAGTCAGGATTCATCCATGTGGCCTTGCCGAGTAAGAAAACAGGGATGCTGCTGCTTTTATTGTGCTTTTTTGTAGCCTTTTGAGGAGCAAGGGAAGTGCTGGGTCTCATGGAAAAGCAGGAGTGCTCTCAGCCACTGCCACTCCCCACCCCAAGGTTGGAATATTGTAAGTGAAGACCTGTTATTCTCAACACTAATTGTTGGGTTATACACCAAGCTGCCACATGAATGAGTCGCGCTTTTCACAGTAACAGCCTCACCTTTCAAATCCAATGCCATAAACTTGGCATCATTCAATAAAGACTTAAGTACTCTTTTTGTCCAAGGCTACATTTAAACTGAAGGTGGACCTATGCAGAGAACAGAAAAGAATCAAGATAAGTTATCCTGGACAAGAAAAGGACATCTTTCTAGTTGCTGAGATTCTCTGATTTGCTAAATATGATGGCTCTCTTCTTTGATTAATGCTGGAGATATGCCATCAAGTCTCCAAAGCTTTCTAATGCATATTGTTATGCCAAGTACTGTAAACAATTTCTAAAATTATAGCTTCTTTCATATGTTGCATTTTATTATCTCATTATTTTCTTATATAAGTTGCACATACAGGATGGTAATTTATTTACTTAAAACTTTCACAATGCACAAGATAGGGTTTATACAGGGTGCATGCAATAAAGTGGCAAAATTTTAGTAAAATAAACAAGATACCACAAAAGTGTTATATTTTGAAAGAAATTTATTCTTATATGTAAATACATAAACATAGTCATTATTTTTTAAATTGTTCCAAAAAGTATTTGCTGCAATAATAGACTCAATTTGACTTGGGAATCTTGAGCACACTTTAACTAACTTTTTTTTATCCATGGACATCATAATGTTTTCAATCTTAGCTTTAACAGCCTTTTTATTGGAATGAGGTTGTTTATTAACTTCTCTATCACAAATGCTCCATACATAATAGTCTAAAGGACTTTTAAAAATATTTTATTCATTATTTTTAGAGAGAGGAGAAGGGTGGGAGGCAGAGAGGGAGAAAAACATCAATGTATGGTTGCCTTTCACCTGCCTTCAGCTATGGACCTGGCTGGAGACCTGGCTTGCAACTTAGTTGTGTGTTCTGGCTGGGAATCGAACTAGAAACCTTTAGGTTTGCAAGCCGATGCCTTATCCACTGTGCCACCAGCCAGGGCTAATAGTCTAAAGGTTTTGCATCTGGTGAACTAGATGGTCAGATTTCCTTTGACCAGAATTCAGGAATGTTGACACTGAGAAAGTCTTGAAACTTTTTGACATTATGTGTTGGTGCACCGTCTTGTTGCAAGATAAAATGACATCCATTTGTGACTTGCTTCATCCATGGGACAACTAATTCTCTCAAAACGTCAAGGTAAACATCAGCAGTCACCTTCAAACATTGTGGAAACATGTGCAGGGTCATATCACCTTCATTGTGCTGACAACACCTAACACCATCACTGTAGAAGGAAATTCCATTTTCATAATAATTGGGACTTCATTAAGATTCTCACAGAGCCACCTGTTGTTTCTTCTGTTGACTATTTGGTCCTGCTGAAAATTCTTTTCACTGGAGAAGAAAATCAGAGGGTTTTTTCCTTTGGGATTTTTCAATTGTGTTAGCAGTTTCCTTGCTTTTTCAAAGCACCTTTCCTTTGTCTGCTGTGTCATAAACTGTCCTCTTCTAAGAACATATGACCTATATCTGATATCTTCAGCAATAATCTTGTGAATCATTGCATCCAACATCTGCAGTTCTCTTGCTATGGAGTGAATTGACTTTCCTGGATCTTCATTGATGATCTGCTGGATTCTATGTACAATATCTGGACTTGGGTGATCCTTGCATACCTTATGTGTTTTCCTTGTTGGTGTGGCAACACAGGATCAGCATCACATACCTTCTTCATGTTGTAAAATATACATAAAGGGATGTTACTGAAGTCCACAATTTCCTTAGCAGTTTGCCCTGCATGCAGTCCAGAAATGATGGTTGCTCTAACATCATATTCCTCTGACATAACAGTTGCTCTCAAAATTTAATACTTTATATCCGAAATGATGTTAAATCATAACCTTAGAAGCATAATTTTTCAAAATTAATAAGAATCACATGAAATAAGGAGAGGCAATGTTATTGCTAATTTATTGCACACACCCTGCATTCTTCAGAGAACTGTAGATAAATAATATCTCCTTATTTTATCTTTTTATTTTTTCCTACTGTCATTTTTTAGTATTTGTTCTAAATATAGTATCAGAGGTGCTGGTCTCTTAGATTTGCAATGTGAGATAAGCTGGTTTAGGATTCTTTTACTCTGGGAACCAGTTCTCTATACAACTAGCAAATGGGCAAAATTATAAACATTGCTATACATTTCATTAATAATGATAAGTTCCTGGGTAAAATAGTGTACATGCTCAATTGCAAAAGTAGGAAAACCTTCTGGAATTATAGCCAGCATTTGCATTGTGAAGGATTGTTTGTGGACTCTTAAAAGCAAAATAAAACAAAACTCCTTGATTTCCCTGCAACAATTGACATATGTTATGAACATAAATAATTTACCTCCAGGCTAACCTTCTGCAAAACCAGGAGATGGTCATTACTCCAGTAAACACTCTGGTTACTTATTGAAAATCAAGAATCTTTTCCACTCCATCAGGGAATGTAGTGCCAGATCCAAGGTCAGAGCTGGACCTCATCTTGGCCGGTGGAGGTTAAGTAATGCAAAGCATCCACAGAATGGCCAGAGGCCAAGGAGCAGGGCTTGTGACTCCAGAACACATCAGCTGAAGGTGAGATTAAGTTTAAAAGGGTCATTAAAAAGTACTCATTGTAAGAAGTGCTGAAAGTGGGGAAATAAAAACAGGTTTCAAGGATGGCTAGCTAAAACCCCATTTAAAGGACCTGCTGAGCAAAGGGCCCATCTTGGAAAGAGTTTGGACCTCTTTGTGAAAGTGTTTAACTGTTTTTGCTAATATGCTAGCATTTAAATGGCTGAACTTTGACTTGAATGACATCTAAATAAATAAACCTAAGCAAAAAATAAATAAATAAATAAATAAAAGGCCTGAAAGGTATACGAGGTCTGTCCTGAAAGTATCGATTGTGCAAACTATTTTAATTATAGACATTGGTCCTGAAAGTATTGGTTGTGCAAACTGTTTTAATTATAAACATTGGCTCAATAATTTTGGGACAGACTTCATAGAACAAAAGAGTAATGGTGGCTAGCTCCTGAGAATTGATTTTACAGATTATAATATATATATATATTTTATATATACACAGTTTTGCATTGCCTGTTCCCCATATCAAATTACCACAAACATTGCTTTTACAATTAAGAAAACAGTGAACTATGTATTTAAAAAAAATTTAAGGCTGTTAGTAATCTGTAAAATAAATGTTTGCATAGCTAAAGTAGCAGGAAAAAGCACCATTGGGAAGGCAGAATCTGTGTGAGAAAAAGGGAAAAAAAGGACTATTAAAAAATGAATACAAAAGCTTGGGTTTTGCAATAGCAGTAGAATTTACAGAATTACAGCACCTCTACAATTATGGAACCCACAGTTTCCTGCATGTGTCTGTTTCTGCCAACTTTTGGTTGTCTGTGGTTTTCTTAAAATATCCTTGGAAGGGACTCCCAGGAGTCACCAAATCAGTTCAATGTTCTTTCTGTTATAATCTAACAAAGGCTTCCAGAATTTCTAAAAGTTTCCAATTCATATATGGTTCCAATTATCTGCCACACACTTTTGATTTAGATGCAAGAATACACAGAGTTAGTGACCTTCTGCAATACAAAAAACCCCTTTTCACCATTTTCTTAATGTTGCTCTCCTCATTACACAGGAGGGCCAACCCAAAGCTCAGAAAATAGGTTGTCCAAGGTCACAGCAAATCGTTGGCCAGGCTGGGATTTGAACTCAGATCTTATGACAGGGTCCCCCGCGTTATTTTTATATGACACTAAGAGTGCCTCTAGAAAAGTAAAAACATGGGACTGACAGTCCTGGTATTCCTGGGGCCCTTGTGCAGGCAGGCTGTGTAAAGTGTTAATACATAGATGTTGGGGCTTTCAACAGCTCTAAAGTGACTGGCTTTATGGCTGTTCCACCCTGTGAGTGAGAGGGAAGTTGATGGTAGCACTATCTTTAAGAACTGAAAACTTCTTGCTTCCTTTGATTATTGTTTGTCTACTCTTTATAATTTTGTTATGAATTGAATGAAGGACATATACTTAAAGTTACAGTAACTAAAATAATTCCACATTAATAAGTGAAAAAATCTGAAAGGGTAAAAATTAAAAAAAAATTAAAGAATAATAATAAAATGTTAAAATTACCCAAGAATAGACTGCTGATTTACTATTTTTTTATTCAACTAGAGTTGAATATAAATTCTAGTATATTCTAATCAATTCCACTCTGCCCAGGAATCCTCAGTGGTAATCCATAGCTGCTGTTGACATCATGGTCCACTTTTTTTTTTTATCAGTAATTTTCTTTCTATCCCTAATCTAAAATTCAGAATATAGTAACAGGATAGCTTTCTACTTTATACAGCATATGATACTCGAAGTGATTATTAATAGGAAACATGAATATGAAAATACACATATACAATAGCTATTAATAAGCAATTTTCAACTGAATGGTTTATATCTTTAACAAATGGCTTCATTAAGTAGTATTGGTAATTCAAATAGAAGTTTGTTGTACTTGGTCAAGTGATAAATTATACTTATGTTCACTGTTTTGTTTTCAAGAACAATGATAGCTAGATTTTAGGCTCCTTCAAGGCTGAGATAGTTTGTGTTTTATACCATATTGGTAATAATGACAGCATGAGGAGTAGAACTGATTATAAGACAAGTACTTACTAAATAACTTGTTCAGTGTACTGATTTGCTTATGCATCTTCTTTAGATTAAAAATAGAAGTGAGGACATTAGTAAATCTTCCAATTCATTTCCCTTTAGCCATGCATGTCAAAGTACATAGGATCTATGTTAAACAGGGGTTCTTGACCTGAGCTTCAAAAGAGGTTTCCCTAACTCCCTCAAATTATATTCAAAGTTTTTGTATATAAAGGAAATGATCCACAGTTTTCTTCAGTTTTCAGAAAACTCATAGGTCCATAAACTATGAAGAACCATTGGTATCTTATATCCACCTTCACCTCAATTGTCAGCACTGATAACTAAGAAAACCTGTCTACTTTTTGCTCCTAATAAACTGCAACTTTTTTTTTTTCTTTTCTTTTTGATTTCCCTAAAGATGCTTGATCTCCAGTCAGAATTGTTTCCCTAAGTAGTATCTGGAATAAAGCTATGTATCAAATCATGACTACAAAACAGATTATCTTGAGACTTCTCCTTGAACCTGTGCTATGTTCTGTACTGAGTTGGCATTCTGTGTCCAGGTACAGATCAAAGTGTTTTGTGTTTTTCTTCTTCTCCTTTCTTCTTTCTTCTCCTCCTCCTTTTTTCTTTCTTTCTTTCTTTTTTTTTTAAATCACTTAAAGCTCTAATGGACTATGTTATTTGGAACCTAATTATGAGGGAAATTATCTGTATCCTTATGCATGCTCACAAACACTAAAATCTGCAATAGCACTTCAGCTAACGGTCCCTACCTTTGAAGAATTTGGGGCAATCTGTTCCCAGCATGAAGAGTTGACTTTGCAATTCATGGTATAACTCACAGACTACATTTACTAGTCTTCAGAGGTAGAAAGCTTCATATATAGAGAATAGATTAGTTAGTTGTGGTTAAATCAGCTTAAAGTGTTTCTCTACACACCCGATTCTTTCTCAATACTGTGTTTTTAAGGAAGTTAATGTTTGACTAGTTTATTGCACTGCTGCAAATTGAAAAGAGCAGTTATACTAAAGAAACAATCCCTTTTTAGTAAGAGGCAAAAGATTTATATGATCTGAGGAGAATCCAGAGTATATGAAACAGTCCCTTTTTAGAAAAAAAATATGACCTTTATAATTATGCTGTTTCTCAATTTAATTGATAATAACATACAAAAATGAATCTTTTAGTAGTACATTTTATTATACTTAGTGTTTAAATAACATGAAGAACTATTATTTGTATGGTTTATACAATTGTAATCTTAGCTGTTCCTTCAAACTTTTACCTTTAAGTGGATCAGAAATACTATATATTTTACATTGCTGTTCTTTCTGTTTGTCTTTTAAGTTAACATAAATTAAGATGGTTATAATCCTACATTCTTATTTTCAAATGTTGGTTTCTTATAAATAAATGTGCTTAGTTTTACAAAACAAAACTGCTCCCTTTGGTGGTCATCAGAGAACACATAGCTTTATTATATTCTTCAACACACAAATAAGAAAAGCACATGGAATACTGTTGAAATCCTAAAGGGAACTTCCTAAGGAAAACAAAGCTTTAAAATTATTTTGGAAGATTGTGATGCATACCCATTTTAAAGGTTGGCTATTGAGCATTTTTGTTATTACAGTTTTTCTGCTCCTCCTGTAAGTTCTAGAGCTTCTTTTCAAGTATACATAAATAAATAAATAAGATTTCAACACAAAAAAAAGAACAAGAATTGCATATCGCAGCAATTGGCTTTTACGTAGATTATAAATTGAGTGACAGAACAGAAGTCATTTAAAGGGACCCCCACTAGAGAGCACATGGAAGCATTCAAATAAATCCATTTTAATTTTCACTTTATTTCAGTTATATTTCAAAGCTGTGATGTCATGAGTGGAGAGAGAAGAGGCTCATAGAAGAGCCTAAGTTTAAAGGAATTCAAATTTAGCAAATTGAGGACTTTTGCTTCTAACAGTATGATGGTAGAAATGCCAAGGCTGAAGGATATGGGTTTTGTGCTACAGCAGAATTAGTAGCCTAAGGCGACCCTGTATGTTTTGGGGAATGGCCATGAAGTAACGCTCTTTACAAGAGAAAGGCTTGTACCTAGTAAGCTTTTAGAAAGGTGCATTTCTTTTAAAACTCTTACTGTTCTTCTAATTTAGAAGGGACATTATAAACTGCTAATGAATGGCGACCTTCATGTTTGGAGAGATCAGATTCTCCCAGGCCTAAAATAAAGCATATTTTAGCCTATCACACCCCGAGTATCCTTTTGACTTTCCTGCAGAGTGTTCCCTGCATGCACCCTCTGGAAAGGTTGCACAATGGATCAGTATTTTCTGTTGTCTTTCTTTGTACTAGGGCGCTGGCCTCCAGAAGGGAAAACAGCCCCACAAACAAGGAAAGGACATAAGTTAAAATCTTGCAAGCCTGGTGGAGTAGTAATGACTTTCACAAGCTCCAAGTCTTGGCTTCCATCATTTGTGAAGCTATAAAACAATGCCAATCATTTAACATTTATAGAAAACACCCAAAATACTTGGTACTGTACTAACTGCTGGAGGGCATGCAAGAGGATGCAAAACATAACCCCTTCCTAGAGCATTCCAGACGGGTAGGCCATTACAAATATCACCCAGACTTTATGAGCAACCCTCCAAGAAATTCTTGGGTGAATGAAATTCCACTCAAGCTTTAAAATAAATATGGAAAAGGGTACTGCTAGGGCAGTATGTCCTTAAGGAAAAAGGGCAGGTAAATGTGCTTGAAAATTTTATTTTTAAGGTATACAATGTGGCTTGGAAGAATGAGGAGGGAGTAGGGAGTTTAAGGGGCTAAAGTCATCAGGGTGGTCGCACTAGGTCCTTGAAGGAGCCTGACTTCAAAGAGGCAGTGCTCAGATGCTTCCACAGTTAGCTGAATCCAAACAAAGGAGACCCGCACTTCTACCTGGGATGTGGATAACTTGAGAAAAAGTGGCCTTTCAGAAGGAAAAAAAGGGTAAATTCCACCTGGAGTGAGACGCTCCCTCAGCTCTCTGACCCTGCAAACCGACCGCAATCGACCTAACCCCGCCTGCTTCCCCTGCCCCGCACCCTCTACCCAGGCCAGGCGGTGGGCCGCGCACGGCTGGATTCCACCGCCCACTCAACGCCCGCAGCCCTAGCACAGGCCGGCTCCGGCTCCGGCTCCGGCCAGGGATCGGCCACGTGCGCCGTGATCCTCATCTCGGCCCCACATTGGTCCCGGCGCCTGCAAGGTTGCAGTGGTAACCCTGGGTCGCGATTTCTGTTGCCCTGCGACCAGCGGCAGAGTCCGAACAGCGGGGGCGGGAGACAGCTTCTCAGCTCCTCCCTAGAGGGGGCAGCGCGACAGTGGGCTGCGGGCGCCGCCTCTGCTGCATCCGTGGCTGCGCGCTCAGCTCAGCTCAGCGCGGATCCGGAGTCCACGCCCGCCGCGCCACCTTCTCCCGAGCTTCTGCCGCTGCCCCGCGGGCTGCTCCCTGAGGCGAGAAGCGCGTTCGCGTCTCCTTCCCCGAATTGATGGATTTCCGGGTGTGAAGAATTTCGCTTCGGTCCCTGCGAGCATCACGGCCTCTATTCCCCTCCCCTCGCGACTCCACCACCTCGTGGGCGCGCGCGCGCGTACACACACACACACACTCACACACACACGCGCGCGCGCGCACACACACACACACACACACCCTTCCACTTGCAAGCGCGCGTGCGCACGCCCGCGCGCCCAGAGCCGGGGAGCCTCCAGCGCCCCTCAGCAGATCCTACTCTCTCGGGCGCCGCTACTCACACAGGCTTCCAGCCGCCACGGGGCGTCCTCTGTCTGCGGCAGAGGCGGCAGAAAGAACCGCAGCTGCAGCCTGGTCCCGTCTCTCAGCTCCGTGCTTGGGACGGAGTCGGGAAAAGCGGAGGAGGACGCCGAGACAAGGAAGAGCCTCTCCCGGCGCCCAGCTCCGTGGGGCGAGCTGCCTCAGTTCCCGGTGTCGCGGCCCCAGGTAAGCAGCTTCGGGGCCCGCGTCGTCCCTGGGGCGTCCAGGCTTAGAGCTGGGGTTGCCCAGCCCCGCCCCCGCCACAGCTCCGGGGCAGAGGCTGGGAGGGTAGAGGGCTGGGGGGGGGGGGGGGTAGGGGTGGGGAAAGGTGGATCGAGCCAGAGGTAAGGCTGGTAGGATGGTTGCTTGGAAGCACCGGGGCTTCAACGAAGCACTCCGAGCCTTACTTCGCTTTACCGGTGCTCCAGCCCTGTCACTTTTACGAGCCGGGGGTGTCTGGCGCCCCAGACAGCTGTTCGCTGCTCTCCCCGCGGCCGCAGACAGTGTTGGCTGGTAGCTCCGCACCCGCCGCGCGTCTCCTACCTCCCCTGCACCTTGGACAGCGCACCCCGCCTCTCCTGGTCCCCTGAACCACATGAGGGACCGCGTCCCGCTCCCTCGACCCTCCCTCTGCCCTCTTCCTCACTAGTTGTCACCCTTCCGCCCTTTATCTCCTTTTTCCTCTGCCTTGGCTGGACTCGGCTCTGGTGCGGGCCGGAAACTTTACTACTCCTTGCCTAGTCTGCTCTAGGTACAATTGTTTCTTGTGACTGTCCCCTCAACGCAGAGGAACTCAGACTTCTTGAACGGGTCTTCTTGATGGGAGCAAGCCCTGCCTGGCTGAGCTCTGGGCAAAAGAGGCACGAAGTAGCTGGACTTGGAGGCTGCCAGTGTGCAGAGCCCGCGCTTCTCGGACTCCCCACCTCCCGGGACTTCACACGTGCGCGCCTCCCACGGACTCGCCCCTCCCAGACCACCCCCGTTTTCTCCCAGCACGGCCAGAACCACCCCATAGGTTGGATACCCGGGCTCGGGGTCCTTGATTGGTTGAAAGCTAACTCCGCCTCCTTTCCGGGTGGTGGTGGTGGTTCTGGAGTGTTGTAGTTGTCATCCCGCGGTGCGCACTTGGGGGACCTGGGGTCTACAGGTATCAAAGCCCTGCTGGAATGGATCCCCACGTCCCATTGTGTGTAATACACACCCATCCTCTTTCCTCCGAACACAGTTTTCTTTTTTTGTACACCTTAACATTTTACTGCTCTAACATTAAAGAAATAGTCTTGTAATCCTACTTTTATTAATATCATATTTGTTCGTTGGCAGCGATTTTAAAAACAGGTCTAGAAGAATAAGGAAACGTGTGTATGGGGGAGGGGATCGTGGCAAACTAGGCTGCAGATTTGAGCCCAGAAGTTTGAAGAAAGTAATGGGTACCTAAGGGATCTGAAGAGGGTTGAAAAAGTGAGAAAAATGTGTGTGTGTGTGTGTTTTTTTTGGGAGGAGAGACCGAGGTGAGCAAGCTTGGGAAGCTGAGGGAGAAAGAAGTCGGTCATTTTTAGGGTGAGGCGTGAAAGAGAAGTCCAGGCTGGCGCTCCTGAGACGTGGAGGTGGGTGCGTTTTGAAGAGAACTCCGGGAAAGAGGTGATTATGACTGCATTTATTTAGTTCATTACCAACATGCTTTGTTTCTGTTTTGCCCTTTTGATAGAAAACTTTATACTAATTATATCAATCCATTTAGTGGCTTTTGTTTATTCCAGTTTCTTGTAATACATAGATTTGCAACTGAGTAATGAATTAAAAAAAGTGAATTTCAAAGGCTCCTCTAGGGGATGCACTAAAATAGTTAAGTTAGAGTGCTTTTGAAATATTGTGAAGGAAGATGGGTAAGCATTGTGTAAAATTCAAAGATTGTTCTGGCATTATGTAGGACCCTTGCAGAAGTAATATGTATGTGAAAATTATACTAATTTCTTTTCATTTCAAAGCATGATTGCTTCTAGCATGTTGAAGCTTTAATTCCTTCAGGCTGTTTTGATGTTGTGTCTGTATATCTAAGATATTGTAATTCCCGTCTTTCGAAGCCTTGTCACAAAACAAACAGCAAATGATGCAAGTTAATGTTGACAACTTTATATTGAGTACATCGTGTTATTTTATTTGTAAGCAAGTGAAATGTGCAAGAGTAACATAGCATGACTTACTCTCCAGGGACCAATATCAAAACAAAGTGGGAACCACATGATGCTATTCCAGGGAGAATAATTCAGTTATTTAAAAAATCAATATATATTTTAAGATTCTTGGATATAAACAACAACCAAATTTTCCCATGTAGATTATTATCTTTATACACAGTGATACACATGATATTAAGTCAAGTAAGCATATTAAATATATTATGATCTCAAAGTAGATAGTAAAGGCTTTCCACTTATTATTTTTATATAAGTAGACAAAATTGGTTTTCTGACTGGAGAACTTTATATTCAAAAAACAAAATGTGACACAGCCGGCCATTTGGAAATTACTGTTATTGTTGAGAATATAATTCTTACTATGTTTTCATATCTCTAAGTCATGCCTTTATTTTCCCTCAGGGATTTAGATTCTAGTTTATGGCCTATCAAATTTGATGGATTTGGAGGTAGATAGGTAGGAGAAGAATTTATATATTCACACATGCAATGTATGTATATACAAAATATTTGTATATGTATTAGCATACAGATATATATTTATACACATAGTTTGAGGCACATTCAGTCTATTTGTTTATATATATGTTGTCATCCTTAAAAATTTTCTTATATCTTCTTGTTCAAAAGGTGGCCTCGTTTTAAACTGTTGAAAGCATTATCAACAGTAAAATTGGTCAATAGATCATGGAAACAGACAATAGTGTTTTGTTGCTTGGCAACCACATACGGTGAATGAAAAACAAAGCAGTGACAGCTGCTTCCACATCCTGATACTCACATTGTAGCTCAAGCACAGCAACCCCCAAATGAGGCAAATCTACTAAGTTTCATTTGAGTAAGGTGAACCTATTCCTTTTGGGGGGATGTTTTAAAAAAAGAATATTTAAACATTTTATTATAATAAGAATTATGTTGTTATTTTGGGAGGAAGTGAAGTATTAATTTCAATTGCCTTCTTAAACCTAGTATAAACTGCAAAATACGAGATTGGGAGCCCTTCTCATTACTCCTTTTATAGTCAGTAGCATATTTTCTGCTGACACAGGTGCATATTAGGATTTTACAAAAACTTTTGAGTTTTCTATAATACTTAAATAGATGGCTGGATTTTAACTGCGAGGAGGGAATTAGAGATTGATGCTCTGGCCTACCCCTTGATTTTAAGGGACACCGAGGCACAGTGAGTCCACTCTGGTGCCAAAGCCATCTCCAGGATATCTAACCTTAGGTCACTCACACTTGAAAAAATTTTTCCTCATTTCCTCCTCTTGACTTCTTTTGTATTTTTGTTCTTTATTTGCATAAAATGCATAACCAGGATATTTATCCTAATAAAGATACTTAGAAATACAGTGATATTTTGGGAAGGAGGAAATTTAGTTTTGATACGAGACTAGATTATAGTTTTAGAATCATTTTATACTGTGTATTCTGCTTTTAATCTCTGAAAGTCCTATGATTTCCACCTCTTTTCCCAAACTGGAAAAGCCCAGTCCCTTGACTTGGTTTTTGTTTCCTGCTTTGGTCAATCTTTAGTGATCTGTGTGAATCTATATGAATTTTAAACATGGATGAGATTGAAGATTATATTGGTCAGCTTGGATACTTGCAGGAATTTAAACAGTACAGCTAATTAATCACTCGTTCCAGTCTTCTGTCTGCAACATGATAGACATACTGTTGGTGTAGTGATCTGGGCTTTATAATAGTATATATGAGACAGACTGTGTCATTGCATACTACTTGTTTCAGTCTTTTATCAAAGCTATGTTACCTGAAGCCTGGTTGTGGAGGACAAGTCGCCTATCTGTGAGAGATGATAACAGTGCAGGTTGTTTCTTAACTCGAAAGTGATAATGAATAGATTATTGGGTGAGGGACAAACTTGGATCACATATGCATTTTTGAGCATTTCTTCTTAACGTAAAAAGTGTATTGCATGGGTGATCTGTTTTGGGATTCCTGATGCTATTTTAAATAATCTGTATTTGTTGTTGTTTATTACTTATGTTAAAGGTAGGCATTTAACTTTAATACGATATCTAAAGTAGGAAATTTCAGACTGGACTAGTTCAAGAACCAATGGAGTGACACACAGTATTAAGTACCATTTCAGAGCCATTTTCACCAGAAAAGCATGCACTTTAGCAGATTTTTTTATTTTTTGAGGAGGGAAGTATTAAATTGATTTATAGCATGTTTAACACAGTTTTAGAAGCCTGCTATTAAGTTGCTCTAGCTAGAAGGATTTGCAAGCAGAATAATGATTTGGTGAATTTCAAGTGAACTTCACTAATTTTTATTAAAATAATTTCCCACAGTCTGGTTATCGTTTGTCCAGAACAAGTATTTCTTTTGGGTTACTCTGAATTTTAAGATTATTAATATTATTTAAAATTCCTGAACCATTTATCTTCATATTGTGTGATATTAGATGCTATAGTTCACACATTTAGTTTAATCCACTGGAATCTTGAAATTTAATTAACTTCCCTCTGCTATCTTCATGTACAAGATAATGTGTGTGTATGTTCATATGCAAATATGTGTATAGTACTTACATTTTTCCTATTTGTTGTTTTCATCCTTGTGATAAGACACTAAAATATTTGATTTGAGTTCTTTTTAATATACTGAAGAGGACCTATAAACAAGAGATATTTATATTTTCAATTTTCTTATGTCAGTCTCTGCTATTACAGCCTGCAAACTCTCACCCATGTGAATAGGATGATTACTAAAAAAGGAAAAAATAAATACACGTCTAAGTATCCTCCAGGCTAGTCAAGGAAGGATATTTTCTCATTCCTTGAAACATATTTTCACACAAACTTACATATACATTGAGTTTAAGTTACTATAGACTCTCATTTTTTATTGTAAGAGTGGACAGAAAAGGTATATGATTGGGAGACCTGTATATGGATGTTTGTGTATGTAAATACTACATATTCATACTTTCAGAAATGCAGTAGCATTTGGAAGAATTAAATTTATTGAATTATTCCCTTTGGAGGTTTTTCAAATTTATTCTGAGAATTTATTCTAAGACCCCATGGCTCTTATAACAGTAACCAGTACCTACAACAGTAGTACTGTTGTACTCAAGGTAGAAACTCAGTATGCATTTTGTGGAATATGTATTTATCTCCCTTCTTTTTGTAATGTTGAAACTATTTCAATTTGTATCTATCTAAATGGTAAAAGTTGAGATAATGAAGAAGAAATTACTTTAGTTTTTTAATTGTTTCTGACACTGTATTACAAAGTAGAAATAATTAAGTTAGCCAGTGATATTTTGGAATATATTTATTGTTAGGATGAAAAGTAATACTGGGGTATTGACTTTTCACAAATACAGCCATTCTGAGTCCACACTAGGTCTTTAATAGCCCACAGCAGCATAACAAAGGTTATGGCAGCTGGTCCAAAGGAATACTTGATTTAGTTGGAGCTGGAAAATGAAGCTTGCTAGCCCCAATGTAATTATTCAGACTGGAATGTAGCCAAGGTGCTGTGCCTAACATCCCAAACAGTAGGAGAAAAGCCACAATGAGGTCTTCAGTCACTTATACATGGCCAGACCTCTGCTTTGGTCTCATGTGCAAGAGAGCACCTTGAGTAGCTTAAAAACTTGAGTAGCTGTAGTGCAGGTAAGGGATAGAGACCAGAGTAACCATCTATCTCCCAGGCATCACATTTCTGGTCATTGGAAGAAGTTACAATCCCAAGAGCTCAGTGACATTGAGATAAGACTTTCTTATTTATCCTGTTCCGTCTTTGTGAAGTAGGTGGAAAGTGTAGTGTCTCTGGGGAAAACCTTGGCAGAAACACAAGGTAGGAAAAGTCTGACATGCTTCCAATTTCTCTTGAAGAATCCTTCACTTTTCTACCACTTTCTAAGTGTTTCTTTCCTTTGTAGGATTTAATTCAGCTTCTTATCAGTAAGTCTTTGTTATGGTCATGTTGAAGAAGGTTACAATATTTTTCTGAAGGAATTCTTGAGTATCTGGCATATAGTAGGTGTTCAATATATATGTGCTCGGTTTTGCTAGTGGAATTGTATGTACTATTTTGGTATATGGAAGATAGTTTTGTTCAAGAAACCTTCTTGGATAATACCATATCATTATCTTTTAGGATTATTTCTTTAACAAATATCTATTGAACATTTACTATATGAATGGTACAGTATTTGGGTCTAGGGATCATAAAGATTCTTAAGGCACAGCTTGTGCTTATGGAAGATAATATATGCAACTTGCATGGAAGTGCACACATTCAGTGTGGCTTAAAAGTGACTATGTGGGATGATCATAGTTCTGGTGCCAGGCTATGGAGGACCTAGTAAGGCTCACCAAATGTTTTGCACTTAATGATATTGGTTAGTGTTTTACAACCTATTTTTCAAAGGAATCCCATGAAATGCTTGCTATAATATTGATTCTTGGGTCCCACCCCAAATCCACTGAATCAAAATCTTTAGGAACATGGCCTGGTGGAGCCAATATGGTCAGTTTAATGCTCATAAGATAAGATACTTACTGCTCTAGTACATGTCTACTATTTTTTACCTGAGGGCTTTTTCTCTCATGTGGGACAACTTGGTAGGGTGGTGAAATTAATGGCCTCAAGAATGGACCTCAGCCAATGACAGGAGGTAGCTGGTTAGTAATATACTAGCATTCTGGACTCTCGGGTGCAAGAAATAATGAATATTGTACACTGTGTTCTGGAGTTCCATATGTGAGATTGAGCCTCAGTTGTCCATGCTGGCAGCCTGCTAGATGACCTGTGCTTTATTGTCTGTCTCCATTCCTCCATTAGTACTTCCTGGGATTCTCTCCCCACTAATAACTTGCATTTAAACCTTGTCTCAAGGTCTGTTTTTCGAGAAACCCAACATATGATACTGAAGAATCTGCTTTATATTCTTTTTTGTTAATTCTCCCATTGGATTTTGCTGTATAATGAGGCAAACTTGGGAGACCCAACCTTAGGTGATACAGAACTACTGAGGGATTAAGATAAGGTCATTACCACTTTTTCATTTGCAGATGATGGGGGCAGAGTTAAGGGCAAGGAGATGAGCTAGGAAATGCCCAGGAAAGCAATGGTGAGTACCTGAGCCAAAACAGTGACTGTGGGGATAGAGATGGGGAAAGGTTGCAAGAGGACATTGATGGAAAGCTGTCTGGAAAAGTCAGCATGGCATAGAGGGCTGTAATGTGTAATTACTTAGTTCACTGCCATCCGCAAAACCATTGCCCTGTCCATTAGGCTTGGCACCCCTTGAAGGGCTGAGAATCCTCTCTTGTCTATAATTGTGATTAGACTTTCTAGATTTAAGTAATATAATTCTGGTCATAAGCAAAAAAATACAGATAAATTAAAGAATAGAAATAATTCTCTACCAGATCATTAAAAGAAGAAAGATATATTTTATAGGAAGGATTTGTGGAGTTGTAGAAAAGGAGAGTTGGACAGATGCCTGTGATGTATGTTCATTTTGCGATGAATAGTGATTTTTTTTCCCCTCATACTTTTGGTTAAGAGATGATTTTCATCCACCATCAGTTTCTAGAAAACCTAGCATGCACTGACATCTATTGTTTTCCCTGCTTCTCTGACATCCTGTATTTTAGCTAAGTGAATGAGTGGTAGCTGGGGATAGGACTGGTTCTTTGCTCTTGTTCTGTCAAAATGCCAGGCTTTTGACTCCGGTTTCTCATGCCCTGTCTTAGGCCACCAGTTCCCAAAGGAGATCAGAGGATATAGGGGGTAGGAGGAGAAAAGCATAAATCCATAAAGAGAACCATTTTGAATTAAATGCTTAATTATGAAATGAGCAGGTTTAAGCTTGTTAGATGATAGAAAATAAGATCAGGCAGCCTTCTAATCGTCTCATGTATGAATACTAATATTCTGGCTCTGTCTGTAGTTAGAAAGGCAAAGACTAAATAATGAAACCACAGCACCTTAACACTGTCATATTTCTGCAAAAGTAGGGTAGAGGGTAGGGCTGGATGACAGAGGTTAAGGGATTAGCCAAAGAACATATACTCATGACCCATAAACACAGACACCAGTGTGGTGATGGTCAGAGGGTAGGGGTGAATGAGGGCGGTGGGAGGAAGGCAGGCAAAGGGAGGGAAATGGGGACATCTGTAACAGTGTCACAATAAAAATAAAGTAAAAAGAAAGAATTGAGCCAATGCCACAGAACAGACCAAATTATGAGAAATTGTTGAATGGGTCAGCAAAGAGCTTTCTGGCCCATTTAACAGAAAGAAACAGAGTCATGACTGAAATACTGAACATATATAAGTGGAAAAAAGGCTAGGGACACTATGGGTATAACACAGTAGAAAGGAAGAGGCCTTATTAATTTAGTGTATTATGCACATTTATGATTTTTTAAATTAAACTATTTGCAGATTATTTTAAGTTCATATGCAATTATAAGAAATAATACAGAGATCCTGTGTGCCCTTTCTCCACTAATAGTAACATCTTGCTAACCTATCTAGTACAATATCACAACTAGGATATTGATTGATAGAATCCATCAATCTTGTTCAAATTTCCCATTTTAGTTCTACTCACTTAGATATGTTGTGTTAGCACATGCACATGTGTGTATTTTTTCTATTTAATTTTTATAATATTTTTATTTTTAAAAGAGCCTTTTTCTTTCTAGAAATTTAAAAATAAATCTCACTTGTTTAGACTAGTCATGACTTAATTGTAGCTGAAGAAATGTGCTAAAGAATTAATGCTTCAAACCCTCTTCCTAATCTGTCTTTGTAGAGCAGTACCACGTGCCACCTGAATGGGGCAGGAAGGTCAATGGGTCATTTGTCTAGGTATAGCTTTTACTTGATTTATTCCTTGCTTACTATTATATGGCAATAAGAAAACCTTTTAAAAACATGACTGTTGTAAAAAAAAGAAAAAAGAAAAAAAAACAGAAACTTTCATATTAAATCTCATTGTTACTCTTCTTCCTTGAACCAGCATTTCTACCTTTCCCTCCCAGCGCTCCTTGCCCCTGCCTTTCCTTTGCGTGTTGGCTTCCTAGATTTCAGAGTCAGCGGACTCCCATGTGAGAGGCACATAGGCGATAGCAGGGAAGAGGGCAAGGACAGGGTGTTGTTTTCTTCTAGCTTCCTGTGGCATCTCTGACAGTGGCGACACTTATACTTGACACCTCTGGTTCTAGTTGCTTGCAGGTGACCTTGGCCTATGGACTCCAGCAACAACACCTGCCACAATTGTCTCTTTAGCTTAAGGGGGATAGCAGCTTTATGCTCTTGATACTCTGTATTACCTCAGTATCATGTGTTAGTCTCTCTGCTTCTCTGTCATCTGAGTAACCAATTTTCTATATTAAATTTCCTCTGTGAGAAAATACTTGAAAAGATTTCTCTTTTCCTTATTACACATTTCCCAGTTCCTCCAAGCATGGCATTGGTATAAATCCAATGAGGTTTTTCTGTCTTTACATTCTGGCTCCATTCACTGCAAAAATCTTGCTAGCTACAATCAGAGTATAAAGAACCTGCATTTATAACTTTACCTCTGCTACCAGGAATCTCTGTCCTTCACTTATTACTTAAACTGTCCTAGTCTCTAGTTTTCCAAACACTAATTTCCCTTTGTCAAATGTATTTGGCATTTTGGCAATCTCCCCTAGAATCTTTGTTCTGTTCTTGAGTTCCTCTTTTACTAACCTTCTCTATCTTATTTTCTGCCAGTATTTCTTCCTGATCTCTTTGCCTCTCTAATGTCCTTATGCCTGTATTAACATGTATGCCCCATGACCCATTCCTGAATGTACTTTGGTTCACAGGTCAGACCTCTGCTACTTAAGATTTGGGTTTGCTGGAGCTTCACTTTCCTGCACAAGGATGTTTTCTTAATGTGTATTGTCAGGGTTTTTTTTTTTTTTTTTTTTCCTTATAGAAGTACATGTGATTCTGAAACAAAAACAATGTAAAAATGTTAGTAAGAGTGTTTTTGAAAGGAGGGAATAGGACTCAAGTAGCATCTTCAATATAGAGCAAGTTTAAAAGTTATGTCAGAAGAAGCAAAGCTGGGGCCAACATGGTAGCCATACAAGCTGCCTTGTTGAAAAGGACATAAAACAGAAGGTTAGTATCTTAGACAAGGTGTTAGGGTAATGTAGTGACTGTTCTGCATCCTCCCTCAATGGAGAGTAGTCTTATTAATTGCTGCCAAAATGGTTCTGTGGTTGGCCACACCAGGCAGCATTTCCTTTCTTCAGGCATTCCCCAGCTGAGCACAGAGAACAGGGAGTTGCTGCAGGGAGAAAGATTTAGAGTTGCCTTGGACTAAGATGTTCAAAAGGTTGCACAACAACACAATTATAGGTACCCGATACTCAGATGCCAGGAGCAGTACCATTGCAGTACACATGAAGATTTTCTTAAAATTGATGGCCATGCAAGTCATCATAGGTTTATGGAATTGGGCCTGGGAAAATTCAGAGCTTTGTCTAAAGAAAAATATAAATGTGGAAAAATAGCCTATGGCATGGGTTTTAAGGGTATTCAGGTCCTTATGTTCTGCTCTTCAGTAGGAACAGGGCTGGGGGGAGGGGTATTTGTGGGCTGGTGCACACAGCTCTGAACAGACAGGTCTCTTTAGAACCTGCCTGTAAGACCACTCTTTTGCCTCTGCTCTCCATAATGATCAGAAGTGGCAGGAGAATTGTGGATTAGGTGGCTCTGAGTAAAAACTAACAATTGCAAAGAAAAGTGTATTTTAAATGGGTATAGACTATGAAGGTAAGTAATAAAGATACACTTCAGCCTCATGGACAAATTAGGGTTATACAAGAGCAAGGTTGGAGAAAATAAATCACTTGCTCTCTTACAATCACTAAAGAACAGTTCCTTTAGTAATAAAATACCAATTATGCCTGCTGTTCTGTGAGTTTTACCTTGACTTACCTTTTTCCTTTATCTCTCAGAACTGACTGAGACCAGGGCCCATCCCTTTGGGAAGGTGGTGCTTACATGAGAGCCCTCGACAGTTTTATGTCACATCTTGCTGAAGACTATTCTTTTACCCATTTCAGTTGTACCTTTCTGCAAAGATATAGGCTCTGTTTCTTTTCTTATTACTCAGTAATGTGGAGTGGCACAAAGAGAAAGTTGTTAAGTGGAATTTTTTAAGGCTATATAGGGACTGATTTTGTCAAGAAATTAAGCAGGTGCTGCCAAAGTTAAAGCTGTTTTCTGTGCATTGGTTGGTGCACTCTGTATTGCGTTGAGTTGTCCCTAAGCAGCTTCTAAGTTTTCTCATCTAATTGTTAAAAGAATAATGTTACAAGTATTTTAAATCTCACATACATTGTGACCTATTTTGATACTCTATTTGTAATAGGGATTTAATGTTCTCTTAGGAAGGCAAGCTACACATTCATTGTGCCAAAAGAATGGGTGTTTATTGTGCCATGTTCATACTAGGGAATGCAGTAGTGGACAAAAATGATCACTGTTCCTGTCCTCTTGAGGGTCCACAGTTTACTGGAAAAGATATTAAGCAAAACAAAAATAATTACAAAATTAGGACTCATGATAAGTAGTTGGAAAAGACCCACTTTCTCTGAAAGGGCATAACAAGGGTGAAGTGGTCAGGGAAGGCTTATGTGGGAGAGTAATTTAGAAATTAAGACCTGAATAGGAATAGGAATTGAGTCCAGGTGGGAGTCCAATGTGGAAAGCCCAAACATGAGAATAAAATGGCTTTTGAAGTCACTGAAAAGTAGTGTGGCTGGAGTGCAGAGAATGAGGCTGTTGAGTTAGGCCTAATTATGCTAGACCTACGAGGCCATGCTGAGGATTTTGGAGTTTATTCTTAGTGCAATGGACAGCCATTGAAGGATTTTTGTTTTGTTTTATTTTTCTTTTTTCCAAACTGAGATGAAGTTCATGTAACATAAGTGAACAAATCAGAGGCATTCACAATGTTGTGCCACCTTGAATCTATTCTAAAATATTTTCATCACCCCAAAAGGAAAATCAACAGCCATTAAGCAGTCATTGAAGAGTTTTAGAAGAGTGATGTGGTGTGACTTGTGGTATATAAGATTTTTTTGCAAGTTTCTGAGAATACATGGGAGAAGCAAGACAACCCACCTGGAAATTATGCTCAAGTCCAGGGAGTAATGAATGGTTTTGGTGGCTTCCTGGACAAGAAACAATATAGTGGCCACAGATAGGGAGAAGAGTGGAATTATCCAAGACAGAGTTATATAATTAGGTTTGATTATTTATAAGTGGATTAGTCACCTTGTAATTGTCAACATCATTGTTTCCCAAAGGTTTATCCATGCCCTGTTCAGATCTATGTAGCTTATTAAAAGTACAACTACTTAAGACTACCTCAAGATACTGATGCAGGGACTGAGGAGAGACCCTAGTGGACTCTTGTTGCAAATGAGGTTGGAGATGCACTCATCAATGTCCTCTTTGTTGTTCTTACGTCCTTTCAGAGTAAAGGCTACCAACAATCCATCAAAGTGGGATGAAATTAGAATGAGACACAGAATAGACAAAGGATAATAATCTAGTGCTTGCTGATAATTTTGAGGGGTGGGGGGATGCTATTTTAGGATGCACCTTTAATTTGATCCCGAAGGCAGATAATGTCATATGGATAATTTTTGGGGTGTTGTTATTTATTTTTGAATCTTTTCTTTCTTGGAGCAGTGTGACTCTCCCAGAATTAAATGTTGACTAAGAATAATTACATTTTCATGAAATACAATGTAGATATTGTAAAAGAAACTAATAACTGCTGGAAATTAACTTGTAAAACAAATTGTCCTAGCATTATTTGCAGTTACCTTGTATCTACAAGATTCCTATTACTTTAAAGAGATGTTAACTGCAATGAACTGATTTTAGAAGCCAGATTTTTAAAGACTTTATGATCAGAAAATCCTACACACTGCAGTAAAATACACCAATAAACAAATCAAGACATTTTTACTTGATTTTTAGTTGCGTAATTTCATTTGAAATTTTTTATTTTGTTAAAATGTATATTTGTGCTGTTACAGTTGTCTTATTTTTCTCCCTTTGTTTCCCTCAGCCCAGCCACTGTCCCCATCATAGTCATAGTCAATCCCCACACAGTTGTCCCTGGGTGATGTGTATAGTTCTTTTACTGATATCTCACTTCCTTTCAAACTTCCCCCCTCCCCCTTTACCACTGTCAGTGCATTGCATGATTCTATGCCTCTGGTTCTATTTTGCTCACTAGTTTATTTTGTTCATTAGATTCCTTTTATTATTGAGATTGTGTGGTATTTGTTTTTTACTGACTACATAATTACATTTTGAAATTTTGGTGATTTTGAAGTGTGTTATTTTCTTTTTATTTCATAATTATTATTTTTGATGTTTTGTTTGTACTATTACAGCTGTCCCAGTTTTACCCCCTTTACCTCCCCACCCCATCGCTCCTCCCATAGTCGATCTCCACACTATTGTCCACGTCCATGGGTCTTTCTTATAGTATGTTCTTTGACTAATCCCTTCACTTTTTTTCTATCAGTCCCTCCCCCAACTCCCTTATAGCTGTCAGTCTGTTCCATGATTTTGTACCTCTGGTTTTATTTTGTTTCTGTTTTCCTTTGTTTGCCTTTGGTAATTTTTTGAAACCCAGTGCTACATTTTACAGCTGTCACTTCTGCCAGAGCGGGCAACATTCAGATGTTTCTATCCCAACGGTGTACAGGTCTTTCAAAAAATCCACCTCTGTCCCCACCCCTGCATATTTATGAAATATACTTGCTCAAGTTATAATTATATACTTGAAAGAAGTTACAGAGAATGTTTAGTTTTCTAGTTTGCTTGTAACTATTTACTACTTTGGGAAAGCTTACAGTACCTACATTAAGGCTGTTCCACTGAGGGGCAGGGTGCAGTCCTTGGTAATTTACCCCATGAGAAAGTGTTTGATATCCAGTGGCAGTCAAGGTCCTCAACCCAACAACAGCAGCGAAACCAGCCCCTCTGCAGCCTTTGCGTGGCCTCAGTGGCGCCTGCCCTTTCTGGGAGCAGCTGTATGTATTGCTCTCCCTGCACCTTTGGCCCTTACCCACTTTATCTCTCCCATTTTGGAATAGGAATTGCTCAGCTTTTGTAAGAAGATGTTTTATTTTGATCAGTATTATTTCCACACTTCCAGAAAGGCACTTAGGCACCTCTGGCTGTGTTTCTTTTTCAGCATGTACAAATTCAGATCTTAAAGTGGTTTTATTGCTTCATCGTGGAATTTTATAATGGAACAATATTTTGAGTGCCTAGCTAGCTTCTTTGATTTTTTTTTTTTTCTGGAATGGATATGAGGCAAAGCTTTTGTTTATTTTATACTAAAGATAAACAGAATCAGTAAATAGCTAGCATTTTTTACAGATTAATTTTTCTGTCCCTCAAAAATTTATGCCACCATATAAGAGCAATGCCATTGAAGAATACAAAAGGGAAAGTAAAATTACTTAGGAACACTAGAGATGATCCTGTTGACATTTTAGTAAAATTATTCCAGGCATATCTTTGTTTCCTTTTGTTTCTATCTCATATATACATATCATGTAGAAATAAAACTCTAAATAAATGGTATTTCATGTGTTATTCTATAGCTTGCTCTTTTTCTAACAATATGTTGTGGTCATCTTTCCATGTCAATATATAATCTTTTAATGACTAAATACTTTTATTTGATGCTTTTCATTGAAGTAACACAAATTCTAGTGCAAAGTAGCTTAAATAATAAGAATATATTGAAAATTCCAGTGTATGGGAATGTCTGGCACAGTTTGATTCAGATTTAGGATTATTTTCTTTATATTTTTTCTTTGCTACTCTTTTTTGTGTTTCTTATGGTAGCAAAATAGCTGCGCCTCTAGGGGCCCATTTACTATTCAGAAGAGAGCTTCTCACAATCATCCGACTAAAATCCTAGGCTGCTTTCTTTGTGAACCACCTTAGGTAATGTGACCAGGGGAGTGCCATTTTCATTGCTTCAGATGCAGAAGTTCATGTTAGTTCCACCCAAATTTCATGAATAGGAAACTCAGAGTCCTGCTAGAAGAGAAGGAGAAACAGCTTGCTAGGGAGGCAGCTAATGGTGTCTTAGAATTTACAAGGCTTACTGAGGAGATACTCATGTTGTTTCCAGTTTTTAAGTCTAAGTCATTGCTGCTCTAAGCATGCTTATATGTATGCTATTTTACACTTGTGTAAAAATCTCATTTGGTAAATTCTCATTAGAGGAATTGCTGGATCAAAAGGTTTGCCAATTTTACCCTGGCTGGTGGTACAGTGGATAGGCATCTGCCTGTGAACCCAAAGGTTGCTTGTTTGATTCCCAGCCAGGGCACATAACCAGGTTGCAAGCCAGGTCTCCAGCCAGGTCCGTAGATGAAGGCAGGTGAAAGGCAACCACACATTGAAGTCTCTCTCCCTTTCTCTCTCTCTAAAAATAATAAATAAAATACTTTAAAAAGTGTTTGCCAATTTTACCTTCTAATAGCCATAAGCCATTAAAGCTGTAAAACTATAAAACCACACTTGTGCCAATTATGTTACACATTGAAATCCCTCAACTGCCTGTTGTGAACTCGTGTGTGTGTGTGTGTGTGTGTGTGTGTGTGTGAATCTTTAAGTGGAGACATCAGAAAGCAGAATTTCAGGTGTCACAATTTCTCTGAGCAAGACAATTTTGAACTGACATAATTTGAGGTTAATCAAAGCTTCTGTGGTATAAAATGTTGTTTCATTAGGAAGATAAAGAGAAAAGGATGGGGAGTAATATACTCAGTAAGCTGCAAGTCTAGTGCTTGGTGGGTGATGCTTAGGATAGACTGTTTGCCTGTCCGTGAATGGCCACCTGAGTCTTGCCATTGTCCCATGCTCTGCAGTCACTTTATTACTGTTCACCTCCCCATTCCTGTGTGCAATATAAAGATCAGCCAGATGTAATTGGAAGTGCTGGGAACTAGTGGCCATTCAGGTGCTTACTCTGCACTTTTGCTTGTGATACTTTTGAAATTCTTACAGTTGCATTTACTGAAAAAGTTAACTTCGAAATCAGTGACCTCTGGGTGTCAGGGCCTTATATGCCTTGGTCATCATTTTGAGGAAGTGAGTGGAGAAGCTCATTTGGATGACACACTTTTAGAGATCCAGTAGGTGCTACTTGCGAGGATAGCCTTTATTAATATGAATGGAAAGGGCATTTGAATGGGAACCTAGTAGAAGATCTCAGAATAATTGCCATGTCATGAGTATTTTCAGACATAGCTGCAGATGCCATGTAATCCTCATGGCAATATTTTTTTTATGTCAGTAATAAAGAAAAGCTCAGAAAAATTAAGTAACTTATTTGCTGTCACAACTAGTAAATGGCGGGAATAAAAATGTTGAACTCTTTCTTTCAACACATTGATGCTGTTTCTTCTCTAAGATAGAAAGTATTAATAATAACTAGCTTTACTTTATTTTAACTGATGGTACGAAAGAAGGAGCGCAGTGTTTAGTATTGAAATTGAGATAGGGCAGTGAAGATTCACCTGAGAATGTAAATGATAAAAATGACTCAATGTGCAAATGGCCCAAATGAGGTATGTGACCTAAGAAATAAGGGAGTTGGGTCAACAATGACAGAGAACAGGCTTATCTGGGGAAATCCTGCAGGATAAGAGTTTCATGAGAACGAGCCATGTGGAAAGGGGCCAAATAGGAAAAATGGATAAAATAAAGTAATATGGTATCTGTGAACATGTTCTAAAGCTATGGCTATGGTAAGAAATATGAATTATTATTGTTAAATTAGAAATGTTTACAATGAAATCATATTTCCATAACAGAATTTAATATATAATAGAGTTTTGGGTGTGTGTGAACTTGGCTGCTGTATTTGTTTAGGTTCATGATGCTAGAAGGATATGGATCAATTAAGCCAAATAACACCCTTATCAAGAAGAAGGAAAAAGGGGCAGTTTATAACAAAAGCAGAACTTTATCAGACGCATGTATACTAAACAAGAGAAGTTAGGATATAGAGTACTTAGTGAAGAAAAGTAACGGCTTAAGCTCACAGGAATACATTAACTTATGTAACATAGGGCCATTCTGCTAACATTTAGAATAAGTCTTCTTTGTGACCATGGGCCAAAGGAGGGCTCCAGCTCTCTCAGTCTCTCTTGCTTTTCCCCTTGCTAATTGCCAAATGCCAGGTGGAGCTGGAGGGCACTGACAAGATTGAGTGGTCCTAGTGAGTCTCTATTGCATCAGGCAACATTTGTATTGCTGGCCCCGAGCTCCTGCTGGCTGTTTGGCATTGCCTGTGTTTGTGGTGTCTGCCAGTGGACAGCTGATAGAGAGCCAAGGGAGAGTACAGTGTTTTGGCAAGTTGCAACTGCCCATGGCAGGTCCTGCATGCTCGAAGTGCTTTGGTGGGAACTGAGTGTATTCTCTCCTACTGATGCATTAATGAATCCATTACAGAATACATTCTACAGTATCTCCTTATTACCTTTACTGGAATTGACTCCCTTGCCCAATTGCATTGATTATCTAAAAACTTTTAATGTGTAGTCTAAACTTTTCTCTCCTTGGCTTGAGGCAGTTGCTGTCTACCCTATTTGGCAGTCACCGTGAGGAACTGTGAGCACTAGTGATGTTATTGGCTGAGGAGTAAAACAGAAGCTGAATAAAGTTTGGCTCCCAACATACTTCAGGGCAGAGTTTCTGGTCCCAGGGTTAAAACAACACAGAAACTGCAGCTGAAAATATCATTGAGCAGTGTATCCATGAATGGCCTTCAATGCCCAGTGGGGGCGTCCGTGGCTCAGGGTTGAAGATGCTGCTACCGACTGCAGGACTCCAAATTTGTGCTCATACCTCTTTAGTCTCAAAAGCTTAGCATGAAATATTTAGTACCCCAGGAAAGCCAAATTAATGGTGAGTCAAAGTAATTAAGGCAAAGTAAATAATCTCCAAGGTTCTCATTCCCCGTGAAACTAATTTCATATCTTATCCTTCATGAGTTAAAAATAGCTCTCTGCTAATTCAAGATGCCTGTGCTCTGTATTGGTGAAGTGCACTTCAGTCCTATTGAAAGATGCAGAGCAGAGTTATTTTCAATTGGCCTTATTTATTTATTTATTTTTAAGAGAGACATTTTGGCACCATGACTCTTTGGTTGAACTGAGAGTTGGATACAGCTGTAACTGGGCAGATGATGGGCCAACAAGCTTATGATAACTTGCAGCTGGGGTAGCCTTTTCATCCTTTTAAGGAGTCCTTTCAGTTGCCGTCCTAGCCAATGAGGAAATCTGTTTAACTCCTTACAGGATTTTGATTGGCCACAGCTTGACCCTGTCTGTGTCTACATGTTTAGAAACTATTATCTGCTCAGCTCTTCTAAGCAATGGGAACACTGAGATTTGGACATAATTTTAGTTATTTTTCACCTTAAAAATAATCATGGAATTTTCACCTTAAAATAATTGGGGAACAGTTGTGAACTTATGGGTTTTTTAGACCTCAGTGTATGAAGACCAGTCTTTCCACGATTGGGATATTGCAGTGACAACTCCCCCCCCCCCCGCCCCCACCATTGTCCCAGGGGCTGGGAGGACATGGTGCTTGAGTTCATGGCTATGATACTACATCTCCTCCAACTAGTGAGGCTGCTTCAGGATTCATTATTGCTGCAGTGGTCATTTTGATTAAATGGGATAATTTTTTCTCTTTGTGATAAGAGAGTATTTTGGTTAGAAAGAACAGGGTATTTGAAGATAAATGTTTAACATAAAATAG
Source organism: Noctilio leporinus (assembly GCA_004026585.1). Lineage (NCBI taxonomy): Eukaryota > Metazoa > Chordata > Mammalia > Chiroptera > Noctilionidae > Noctilio > Noctilio leporinus. Next base: position 50,741 of record PVIW01005431.1, read on the forward strand.
TTACCTACAGCTGAGATATGAGATCATTATCTTGCTGCTGCTCACTTTCAAAATTTCTTAGTTATGTTTTTTTCTTCCAAGAGCTGCATAAATCCTTTAGTACATCATGGACCTATCTCCTGTTTTGCTTTTAAAAAGTTTTAAGGTGGCAATTGGGAGTGGTATAGGCAGTACAGTCGCATATTGGAGATATTACTGGTTTAGTTCCAGACCGCTGTAATAAAGCAAGTCAGAGGTTTTCTATTTTTATTTTATTTATTTATTTTTTGCTGGTAGAGGGTCTTGCCTTCAATTTGTAAAAACACAAATCTGTCAAGTGCAATAAAGCAAAGTACAATAAAACAAGGTATGCCTGGGAGACTTCTACGCTAGGGCTGGGGTCATGCAGTAAAAGTGTACCTGTTTGTAGTTGATAAAATGACATTTGCTTCACCTGTCAGGACACTTAACTGAGAATGTTTGGGCCTCAGCCCGCAGTCAACTTGGAAATCTAAATGCTTTAATAATTATCCTGAAGGGGATGGTGTTTTTTAAAGTTGTTTCTCTGGTTGAAAATGACTTCTTGTTCAGAGCAATGAGTAAGTGCTGGAAATAATTGAATATGACTTGAAGAAGGAGGGTAGAGTGGAGGTAAGGCATTTCAGCTTCTGGCTGATACTATTGCTTAAAAGCAGGCCGTTTTGTTAGATTTTATACATTGAATGTGGTATAAAGAACAAACCTTTCCATTTTTTTCCCCCAAGAGCCATGATGTTATCTTAGTAATTGAAAATAATCTTCTAAAGTTGCTCTTTAACTAGATTTACACAATCCCCTTTCAAATCAGCTGTTATCTGCCCTTGCATTTCACAGTAAATGTTGCTGTCTGCTCAGCCCCTGCTAACAAGAAGATCAAGTGTAACTCTTTTCATGATTTGAAATAAAGTGTTTCTATTGTAATTATCTTGGCTTCTGGTTGTGCTGCTACAAGTGGGCTCATTTCTCAGCTGCATTTATGAGGATCTTCACTGTGGAATATAAGGCCTTCTGTTCTTGCAGGGTTTTCTCTCACAAACATTAAAAAAAATTCAATCACTTACATTTTTTTATGTTTAAAATAATTTTATTAACCCCAACACATTTCATAAAAATAAATGAAAAGCTTCTTGGAACAATAGCAAAACATGTTTTCATAAATAATTCAGGGTATGGTTTGGGATTAGGGAGAAGTTTGGGGAATTCCTTTTCCTGCTATACTTGGTGGCACTTGAGAGGCACTATATCCCCTGTTTATACCTTCACTGACCTCATTTTGGCAAAATTAGAATAAGCACTATGTCATTAAACTGCAGGAAGCAGATTTTAGATAGATGTTTTATGATAGGGTGAGAGAATTTAATGTTTAATGTGAAACATTAAAAGGTTCTGATAGGGAATGTTGTCAGAAGCTATGGAATATCTTTTGGAAATCTTCAGGAACATTATAAATTCTCATTGTTAGGATACAAATTCTGCATGAGTCTTACAGATTTGTAATAGCACATCTAACTATTTCTAGAATGTGTTTATGTTTTATTTTTAAGTTATGTTACTTCTCTTGCATAATTGGTCTACAAAATCCTTTTGCTTATTCTAAGCTAGCAAGATTTTCAAGCTTTTCTTTAAATCAAAATTGCTAATTATTTCCTCAAGGAATATATTGATAAAGCCATAGAAAGATAAAGGATATTAAATCCTATTTAAGTTAGAGTATCTTATTAATCTTATACTATACATATATTCTCAGTAGGTATTTGTTACTGGTATTGGAGAAGTGAATAAAGCTAGGGGTTGAACTAAGAATGGGGTTGGGGAGGGAAGATGCCAACTTAGGCAACTAGTTGGTTTCCAGACATCTTTTGAATACAGTCCACATGACTCTACCTCATGATATGAGTTGGAATGGTTAGATTAAGGCCCAATTCTTCCATTTAACAACTGTGTAAATGGAAGACATTTTAAGCCAAAATTCTATTGGGTACAAAATAAGACAGTTGGACAAAATGACCATTTATGATTCCCAACTGCTCTGAAAAGACAAATTCTGTTAAATATGAAGAATATTTAATGCTGTCATTTACTTGTAATAAGACAGTGGGTCCTGGCCGAGATGGAGGCAAAGGTAGGTAGGCTACTTTACCTGCTACAACTGAGAAGAAATACATCTACCTGAAAACTGGAGACAGTCAGAGGTTCCAGAAAATCAAGCTGCATGAAAGTTCAAGAAACAAAGATATAAAGAAGAAATAGTTATTCATACAGGTAGGAGAGGCAGAGCCAGAGCAGAGAGGATGTGATATAATGGTGGTGGCAGCAACAGCAGCAGTGACTGGCCAGTGGAAAGTGCAGTCGCACATTAAAAAAAAAAAAAAAAAAAAAAAAAAGTAGGGAGGGACATCTGAGGAGTGCTTCCAGCAACAGACCAGACTGATCAGCTCACAACTCTAGTGCTGGGGAAAATAAAGCCTCATTGCTTCATATTGTGAAAACCAGTGGAGATTTGGGTGGCAGAAGAAACTGCCAGTGTCTCAGCAGTGTGCATTTGTTTAGAGGCCTCCATGGTCTTAGAATGTCTGCAAACCTACCCAGTCTGGGAACCACAATCAGGATGACAGCTAGAGGGGTGCCAATCACATATAGGAAGCAGAAGTGCCTGGAAAAGGAGTGAGTGCTAAGCAAGCAGCATTATTCCCTCTCAGAGCCTTCCCTCATATACAAAGTCACAACAAGGTGAAACAGGTCACCTCACATTGACGAATACCTAAGGCTCTGCCCCTTACAATGTAATGGGCATGACAGCTTTACCTAAGACACAGGCAAACACATGAGGCAGTCAAGTTGAGGAGGCAGAGAAGTATGGCCCAAAAGAGAGCAGATAAAGGTTCTATTGAGAGAACTAAGTGACAAGGAGATATTTAACCTAACAGATGAGGAGATAGTCAACCTAACAGATGCAGTGTTCAAAACACTGGTGATAAGATGCCCACAGACTTGACAGATGTGCTTAAGTGTGGCAAATGCACAAGGGAAGAAATGAAAGCTATGCTAAGTGAAACAAAGGAAAATCCACATGAAACCAATAGTGAAAGGAAGGAAACTGGGGTTCAAATCAATGATTTGGAACATAAGGAAGAAATAAAGAAAGAGTCAACCAATACAGAATGAAGAAACAAGAGTTGCAAAAAATGAGGAGAGGCCTAGAAACCTCTGGGACAACTTTAAACATACAAACATACAAGCATCCAGGTCATAGGGGTGCCAGAAAGAGAAGAGGAAGAACAAGAAGTTGAAAACTTGTGTGAAAAAATAATCAAGGAAAATTTCCCAAATTTGGCAAATGAAATAGACATACAAGTTCAAGAAGCATAGAGAGTCCCAAACAAACTAGACCCAAAGAAGACCACACCAAGACACATCATAATTAAAATGCCAAAGATTAAAGATAAAGAGAGAGTCCTGGCTGGTGTGGATCAGTGGATTGAATGCTGGCCTGTGAACCCAAGGGTTGCCAGTTCAATTCCCAGTCAGGTCATACCTGGGTTGCAGGCCAGGTCTCCAGCCCGGGTCCCAGCTGGAGGCACACAAATGACAACCATACATTGATGTTTCTCTCCATTTATTCCTCCCTCCCTTCCCTTTTCTCTAAAAATAATTAATAAAACAAACAGACAAACAAAAAGATAAAGAGAGAATCTTAAAAGCAACAAGAGGAAAGAAGAGAGTTACTGCAAAGGGGTTCCTATAAGACTATAAGCTGATTTTTCAAAAGAAACTTTGCAGGAAAGAAGAGACTGGCAAGGAGTATTCAGAGTGATGAAAAGCAAGGACCTACAACCAAGATTTCTCTATTCAGCAAAGCTATCATTTGGAATGAAAGGGCACCAAGCTATTATTATATGAAATGTTAAAGGGACTTATTTAAGAAAATGAAGACCAAAACTATGAACATTAAAATGACAACAAACACAACTATCAAAAACAGAACCTCAAAAACAAAAACAAAAACAAACTAAGCAAACAACCAGAATAGGAACAAAATCATAAGTATGGGGATCATTTGGAGGGTTATGAGCTGGGAGGGAATGAAATGGTACAGGGATTAAGAAGCATAGTTGGTAGGTACAAAATAGACAATGGGAAGTTAAGAATAATATAGGAATGGATGAAGCAAAGAACTTATATGCACAACTGATGGAAATGAATGAAGGGGGGTGGGATTGCTGGGGGGAAGAGGTGTGCTGGGTGAAGAGGAGCAAAAGGAAAAGAAATTGGGACAACTGTAACAGCATAATCAATAAAAATATACTTAAAAAAAAGGGGGATGAGATATCAAGCTACGGAAAGACTGGAAGAACCTTAAATGTACATTGCTAAGTGAAAGAAGTCAATATGAAAAGACTACATGCTGTGTGATTCCAACTGTATGACATTTTGGAAAAGGCAACTATAGAGACTGTTTAAAAAGCAGTGGTTAGCCCTGGCTGGTGTGGCTCAGTGGATTGAACACCGGCCTTCAAATCAAAGGGTCACTGGTTCAATTCCTAGGCAGGGCACATGTCTGGGTTGTGGGCCAGGTCCCCAGTCAGGGTTACATGAGAGGCAACCACACATTGATGTTTCTCTCCATTTCTCTCTCCCCTCCCCTCTCTCTAAACAAACAAACAAATAAAATCCTTTTTTAAAGCAGTGGTTAAGTTTAAGGGGGATGAAAAGGGGGGATAAGGAGGAATGAACAGTTGGAACACAGGAACCTATTCTGTATAACACTGTAGTGGTGGACATATGACATTATGCATTTGTCAAAACTTATAGACTATACAACACAAATAATAAACCCTAATGTCAACTTTGGGTGCTAATTAATGATAATGTATCAGTATTGTGTTATCACTTATGACAACCATATTGTGCTAATGCAGAAGATTAATAATTGACACTGTGTTGGGGTAGGGGAAGGGTATATGGGAATTTTGTACTCCTTCCTCCGTTTTTCTATAAACCTAAAACTGCTCCAAAAAGATAAAGTCTATTAAGTATTAACTTAAAAAAAGAAAAGAAAAGACAGTGGATTTATGAGCTGTAGTTAAATTAGACAGTCCTTTTAGGCTATCCCTTATACTGTTCAATTCCATTAGTAAAGATTATTGAGAACTTATTGAATTATTTAAATGCCTTTAAAAATATATTAACAAAAATGTAAATATTCCATAAATATGCCTATTCATAGGATTCATATAATGTGACATGTTTCCCCCCTTAAACTAACTTCTGACTTTTGGTGGAATGAGTATTGTTTTGTATTATAAGTAGTATGAGAATAAATCTTGCTGATTCCCACAGTTGGCTCACAACAATGCCTTTTTAAGGCTATAGGATTCTAAGTGAGTGCTTGTCCCAGGTTATTAACTTCCATCTGGTGAAAAATAAATACCACTGGCTTATTCTGGTTGGAAGCTACATATCCAGGTTGTGCTTCTACTTTTCTTTCTATACTACTGTGTTTTGTCTTGTTTAATACTTACTACTTCTACCATTTAAAAGAGATATAGGAACAGTCACAGGCACTCAAATCAAATTTATCCCATGGTTAACTAAACCGATGAGGAATTTGATAAGAAACTCAAATCTGACAGTTAAAAGGAAGCTCCTTTATATCCAACCCCAGTTATCTCACAAAACTGGACTTGACTGTCCTGTAGAATAAATAATTCTCAATGTGTGTACTCTTCACTCTTCACAACAATAGGCTGCTGACAGGTAGGGGAGTAGAGGGAAGATTGAGGAGAGGAGGTATGGGTGGAAGAAATGGAAGTAGCTGCATCTGAAGCTTGTGTTTCTCCTGGAGCTGCAAACAGAAAGCACACTAGAGAAGGAGAGACCAAGTTGGTAATGAAGTTTAAATTGCTCCTGAGCTGCTTTAATATATAAGTTTCTCACTAAACTGGAGATATTGCCAGATAAATCATTCAGACTTTTGCCAACACTGAGCAATCTCTCAAGGCATACCTCAGCAGTCATATCCATCTTGAATACACTTAGGCACATTAAATGTGATTCTTGTCTTGTACCAGGAAATTCACTTTTATTCGATATTTAGTGCAGAAAAAAGTAAAGAAGAAGGATGCGAATTAATTGGATTTGCAGGGGTAGGTAGCATGACGTAGAGAAGGGCAGAGATACTTTTATGGTTTTTGGTTTTTTTTCCCCTTCTGTTGTAACACTTGGGACACCATTTCCAATTCCTCTCCTTTATTATAAAAGTTTGTAATATTACATTAATTGAGGCTGAAAAGTGACAGAGATTGGCTTGAAGTAGTGAGAACATTGTGAACACTTGTTATATAGCAAGACTCCTGGATGATTCATCTGACACAAATGAGAAAGAAGAGGAACTACAGTCCCCCTTGGTAGGTAGTAGCAGTGGGTCCTAACATAGTGAAATTCATCTGAAAGCAATCCAGCCTAATGCAGTTAAATGAATGACATCAAAGATAGTAAGTGGCAGTCAGGACACATAACCAGGTTGCATAGCTAAAGGCTGGTGAAAGGCAACCATACATTAATGTTAAAAGTTTGTTTTTTTAAAGTTAAAAAGAAAAGATAGTAAGTGGGGTTATTTATAACATGTTAATGGAAAGTCATTTCTGTGACATATACATAGATAGTTTTATATATTGCCATAGAATGCTGTGTTTTTTTTTTTTTTCACTATATGAAAAATGACCAACCAGCAAACCCAAGTGTTGCTGCTTCGATTCCCAGTCGGGGCATATAACCAGGTTGCAAGCCAGGTCTCCAGCCAGGTCTCCAGCCAGGTCCTTAGCTGGAGGCAGGTGAAAGGCAACCATACATGGATGTTTCTCTTCCTCTCTGCCTCCCTCCCTTCTCCTCTCTCTAAAAATAATGAATAAAATCTTCTTTAAAAAAAGAAAGAAAAAAAGAAAAATGAGTTACTGTATTTATCTGAAGCAATTGCAAGGCATTTGAAAAGGTGACATTACCATCTCATGGTGTAGAAAGTTGAGGGTATTTTCCTATGAGTTTTAGATATTTTCTGTATTAGTTTTTGCATGAAATAAAGGTGATTTCCTTCAGACTGAAAGCACTTACTCAAATTGTTTTACTGATTGCACTTTTGAAGACCTTGCTTTATCTTACCTCAATTTCTCTATATCTGAGAGGAAAATTAGGTATCTTGTGGACATTTCTAAGGAAGTGCAATTTTCTGGAAATAAAATGAGGGTGGGGAGGCAGGAAGAGCCTCAGGACTCTTTCTGTGACTTTACAAAATTCCCTTAGAATTTTGGTAGTCAAATCTTTTCTTTCAAAGTATGAGTATTAATATTTATACTTGCTTTTTTCTGTATCTCAGAACTTTGGGTAAAATAAATGAGACAATAGTACAAATGTTTCAGCTCTTTGTAGGGAAAAATACTGTATAATCATAATCAACATAATGCTTACTGCCAAGCAGGTAGTGCTTATTTCTTTTTCTTTTTTTCTTTTTTGTTTTTTCCTATTTTAAATACTCTGGAATATTTGTGCTCTGGAAGTAAAGTCAGGAAAGCACAGTACCCCTTAGCTTCCTGAAAAGATTTCTCACAAATCCCGTGCATTACAACTTTGTTTTAGGCAAAGGATATTTTTACTTTGTATATGGTACTTGTTTGAGTTCATTGGAAATTTTTATTTTTGATTTAGCTTATAAAATACAAGGAAAACAGTGTAGTCTGAGAGAGCAGGTAAGGAGGAAGGAATGATAGCAGAGGCAGGCAGTACAAACAAGTGGCAGTGGAGTTAGGGGTTCTAAAGGAAACAGTGCATCAGTGCATCAGTGCATCAGATGTGCATGCAGGGCAAGCATGCTGATGCAGTCCGTGGTTACAAGGGTCGGCTGGGAGTTGGGGGGACACAGACAGACAGCAGGCTGTAGTGTGCAGCAAGACTTCTAGACTTTGCATATCTCAGCAGAGTTCAAAGTGAGTACACGGTCCTGGCATTCATAATGATCACCAAGGGCCGCTGAAAAAGAGTATATTACAATCATTTGTCTGTTTTAGTGGCTCAGGACAGTGTAAAACTTGTTGCATTTTAGAATGATTTAGTTTTGAGAAATTCAGATTAACTTTTAGCTCAAAGCGATACTTCCTAGCTTTCTAGAAAGTACTTAATCAGACCAGAACACTCTTTGATGATGACAGAAAATTGAAGAGATTACTTTCATTATGTAAGTGGAAAAAATTGAGCTGTGTTTCACAGTGTATCATTGTACAAAAGACATTCTTACTATTGTTAGTAAACTTTCAGATGAGTAGATGCTTCTACATCTAGGGTGGTATTCCCAAAACCCCTCAGTAATTCCCATTATTTCACATTCTATGGTAATCAAGCAATTATATTATTCTCTTGATAGAATAAAAGTTTTATGAAGGCAGAGACCAGGTCAATCTTGTTTGTTGTTGTCATCAAATACAGTACCTAACACATAGAAATGCTCAATAATCTGTTGAGTGGATGGATGAACCTACCTAGAGTGCAGCTTGATTGTCCTGCACCTTGGATGCAGCTTGATTGTCCTGCACCTTGGATGAATTCAGACATTAACCAAGAAGTAAATATCTTAAATGTTGTCTCTAGTTATGTACTGATGAGACATCACTATTTATCATTTTAAGGTAACATAAAATGCCATACCCAAAGACACCATTAATCTTTATTTTTAAAATACTTATCAGATGATTGTGATGCGCAGCTTAGAATGTCAACCTCTGACAGAGTTTTACATTTTACTTTGAAAGATGGGCTTCTCCATTATTGGGAGTTGAAAAAATATTGAGACATTTCTTTATTAGGCATTGTAGAGACTATTTCAGCATAATATGATGGATGGAAAAAGTTACATACAATAAGTTAACCCCTAGACAGCAGGAATTGCTATTGTCTGCCTTGTCTTGCCCACAAAACCTGTCTGGACTTAAACAAACAAACAAAAAAATATTGTTATACAGGAGCTCCAAGCTGGGAGCCGCACTTTTGTTCCCAATATTCTGGAAAAAAAAAACCAAAAACACCCACAGGGCCAGCAACCATGGTCATGCTGTGTATTACTCACTTTACAGGGGAGTGCACCAATGGCAGACCATGGATGGGCAAGAGACTGTGCCCCACCACCTTAGGTTTTGGTGCTACCTATTGGGTTAAGGAGGTTGAAGCAGCAGCAGGGAGGGAGTGTGAAAATGCTCCAGGGTTGTCATAAGTGTGGGGGCATTAAGGAGACTGGGACTCCAGATACAGGCCGATTTCCTTGCTCCTTATGGCTGCTGGTCAGGTTGCTGCTGATCAGGTGGCCACCTGTTCTCTGAGGTGGAGGGTCCATGCCTTGAGCTACCCCACAGGTATTTACTTATGTGACTCTTTATTATTTGTTATTATTGCCACTAATTTTTATCAATAACAACAGTTATTGAACACCAATTACCTTCTAAGAGCATTATGAATATCATTTCATTTAATCATCTCATTTAAACTCTATTAGGCACTGTTTTATCCCCATTTTACAGGTAAGGAAATAAGGGCTTATAACCATATTCAGTAATTTGCTCAAAACCACCCCAGTAGTTAGTCTTAAATTAAGCCTTTTATTTTGATACAATTGTACATTTATATGCAATTTTCAGACATAAGATAGAGAGATCCCTTGTATCATCTACTTAGTTTCTCCAAATGGTAATATCTCTCCAAAACTATGATGATATCACAGCCAGAATACTGACATTGATACCATCAATATACAGGGCATTTCCACCACCACAAGGATCCTTCTTGTTGCCCTTCTCAAGGGCCCACACCCATCTCCTTTCTTCTTACCCTTCCCCATAAGCTGCGACCCCAGGAACCACCAATCTGTTTTCTCAATTCTATGATTTGGACATTTTAGAAGAGTTATATAAATACAGTATGTGGTATTTTGAGGTTGGCTTTTCTTTATACAACATAATTCCCTGGAGATTTATTTAAGTTGTTGATTCTACCAATAGTTTGTTCCATTTTATTGCTGAAAAGTAGTCCAACTTTTTAATAAATTTTCTGTTAGAGGCCTTCTGGGTTTTTTCCAAGTTTTCATTATGAGGAGTAAAGTTGCTATGGACGTTTATGTAGCATAGGCTTTCTGTTTGAACACATCCTAGGGTTGTGTTTCTCTGGGGTAAATGCCCAAGAGTGCAATGGTTTGTAGTTTTATAAGAAACTGCCCAACTGTTTTCCATAATAGCATTTTACATTCCCACCAGCAATGCATCAGTGATCTGGTTTCTCCACCATCTCATCAGCACTTGGTGTTGTCATTTTATTAGCCATCCTAATAGGTATACAGAGATATCTCATGGTGGTTTCAATTCACATGCCCTAATTGCTGGAGTAGTGAGGGTGGTAGAGCTACAAGGCCTCTTGTTTCCTGTCACAGGGCAGGCAGCTTGGGGACTGGGCATAGCTCTGAGGGAGAAGACACTCACAAGGCCTTTTGAGACCTTGTCTTGGAGCTGGCACATCTTCAATGTCCATGTATTCTATTATCTAAAGCAAGTCACAAGGCCAACCCAGATTCAAGGAATGGGAAATAGACTCTATCTTACCTCTTGATGGGAGAAGCTGCCAAACCAATTATCAAATGACATAGGTACATGTTGCAATTAACACACCATGTTTGGTGTCTTGTATCATTATATTCTACCCATTTTCTTTTCTTGGGAATCATGTGCCTTATTGAAAATATATTTGAATCAGAGTTGGAAAGCCAATTGTGTATGTGGTCAGAAATTGGATTAAGGATGCCTATAGCCCTAATATTATCCAGCTTATTTATGAACATTTACCTTTAACAAATGCATGATTGGCTTCTGCCTAAAACACAATAGGACAGTTACAATTAGAGAAATATAATCATATTTTAATTTTTTTTATAGTGTGTTGCATCGGCTAGTTTCTGCCTACCCATTTTCTTTTCAACTCAGTTGTTTGAGGCAACCCTTACCAAGTGCCCGCCATTGGAGTTACAAAAAAAGAGGAATAAAATGCTTGCTGTGGGCTTCTAGTCCAGTGAGGGACAAGGCTGTACATAAAATGGAAAGTGGTGTGTTACGTCTCTCACCTCATTCATATCTTTTTTCTCTGGACCTCCAGGCCTTGTTATGTTTTTTCTTCTTCTCACCAGGAACGACTTGGCTTTAACTCTTTCCCACACCCAGGTGTGGGATCACGTGTGCTTAGAGGTTTGACTGTGAGTGGGGCACCTGTCTCATGCAACCTGGATGAGTGACAGTGTTCTGGGTATGGTTTTCTAATTAGTAAGGGATTTCTCCATTTGCTTTTTAATTCTGTTCATTTTAGAAATTAACAGTAAGCTGGCTGGAGGTTGTGCAGATCTCCCACCATAATTATTCTGTAGCTTTGGTTGAAGCTTCAAAGCTCTCTGTAACATTTTACTTCTTTTGCTAAGATCACACCAAAAACTAATCAACACCTTCCTGCCATTTTACCTACTTGACAACTTAAGAAGATAATTGTGGATAACTTTATAATTCCATTTCTGTTAAAAATGTTGTAACAGAGGAGGAAAGTGGGAGAACATATACCAAATTGTTAGCAATGATAACCTCCGCCTGGCAATTTTAATGGTAATTTGTTTTCTTATTTAGGCTTAATTGTGTTTTCTAATTTTATACAGTAAAAATGTATTATGGTTGTAGAACAATTTAAAAGTTTATATGAAATAAATTTAGGGTCCACAGGTAATGATTTATAACCAGAGAAAGCATGAGAGTAAGATGCTTTGGACCTTCACAGGTGGATGAAGTCCTGATTAAAGTAGTGGCAGAAGCCTCCTGAGTGACTTTTGTTAAGGTAGAGAGATAAGAAGCAGGTTAGGGAATTTTGGCCAGATTTTATTCTTTGATGTTGATTCTGTATGTTTCCCCCTGCTGTCTCTGTTTCTTTTTGCCCTTCAAACAGTGTGTCATTCCTATTCAAAGATGATGATTCTGACGGTGATGGTCATCTGCAGACATGCATGCAGCTGAAAAGGCTCATATTCAACTCCAAATCCTTTCAATTAGGAACCTGCTTTGAAGTTTTCTGTGCAGGGTGGAATAGTGAGGGGGCTTTTGTTCTGAGGTTTGCAACAATGGTGTCTTTTGTTTTTTTATGTCCCAAGCAGATAGAGTCTGGTGATGTGGAGTGTGGAGAACAATGGGACCTCTGAGTTTTCTATTTTGGAGAACCAAGGCAACACCCATGATGTGCTGCTTTGTGAAGCAAACATCCTATTTACCAATGTAGGATGAGGGGTCAAGAACATAATAGGATGTGGTTATACAGGCAGGCAACATGAATTTATGTGTAAAATTTAGAGCCAGTAATCCAAGACTAATTATTCAAGATATAAGCAGATACATACATAGAGGATATACTTTAGCTTATGGCCAATTCTGAAAGGTAGGGCCTAGTTTCCTATTAAGAAAACCTGATCATAGAGGAATGAGGAAAAGAAGTAGAAATCAGCCTCAAGGAATAAAACCCAAAAGAAAGGTGAAGCATGAAAACTACTGATCCCTCTCTGGTGAGGGTTATACTGTTTTACATTTCAGAAATTTGTTTTAGGAATGACCGTTTGCATTAAACCTTAGAATTTTTCCCAAACAACTTGGTTGATATCTTATACACTTACCATCTTGGGCCAAAGACACAGAAACAGAAATACTGAGGATATGTCTTTACTTTTCCTCTCTCCCCTAACAAATCTGGCTCCACAGCATATCTTTGCCCAAAGGTAATTGTTAATAACTTCCTTTCTCCCCCTGGGCATTGGGATATTAACTCTTAATCCAGTGTCCTCTGGCAAGATTCCAGGATACAACTTCAATATATATATATAAATTAATAGTATTACTATAAAATAACAATGAACAATCAAAAATTATTTCATATTACAAATAAAAATGTCATTTGTAATATGAAATAAAATATGAAATAAAAATTTCTTAGCACCAAAATGTGTAATACTTAGGGATAAATCTGACAAAAGATGTGCAAAAGATGTAAAAAACCATAATATAGTGCTCAGGAAAATTAAAGAAATTAAAGTAAATGGCAGGCTATAACTTATGCATGGTCAGGAGTCTCAGTATTGTTATGATGAAAAATTTCCCCAAATTAATGTATAGATTCAGTGCAACCTCAATCAAAATGCCAGTAGTCTTTGAAATTTAAAAGATGAATCTAAAATGTCACATAGATACTCAAAGAAACTGGAATAGCCAAAATGATTTAGCAAAAGGAGAACAAAGTTGTAGGATTAAAACTACCTGCTTTCAAGACAAAGTTCAGTAATCAAGGATGTGGTGATGGTATCACAATAGTCAAACAGATTTCTGGAATAATGAGAAAGAGTTATTCATGTGGAGACAACTAATTTTTAGACAAAGGAACAAAGGCGCATCAGTGGAGAAAGGATTGTTTCTTCTACAAATGGCTCTAGAACAACCAGGGACCCATAAGCAAAATATGAACATTCAACATATCTTAGAGTATCACTGACATGTATGTAAAATTGATATATCACAGATATATCAATATATGTAAAATCTTTATAAATCTTATAGAAGAAAATATAGGAAAAATCTGTGATACAGGGTTAGGCAAAGATTTATCAGATGTAAGATTAAAAGTACAATTCATCAAAGAACAATTGATAAACTGGACTTCACCAAAAAAAAATTGTTCTTTAAAAAATATATGGTTAAGAAAATGCAGAGATAAGCTATAGTTTGGGAGAAAATATTTGCAAGTATAGCTGATAATGGACTTGCACTCAGAATATATGACTTGCTCTCAAACTTAATTAAAAAGGTCAGTAAGTGATTTGAACAGATATTTTACCAAAGGAAATCTGGGTGGCAAATAAAAACATGGAAAGATGATAAAAAAACATTACTCACTAGAGAAATGCAAATTAATGCCTCAGTGAGATTACATAACAGACATTGGAATGGTCTTAATTAAAACATCTGGAGCCCCTGGCTGGTGGTACAGTGAATAAGGCGCTGGCCTGCATACCTAAAGGTTGCTGATTCAATTCCCAGCCAGGGCACATAACCAGGTTGTAAACCAGGTCTCCAGCCAGGTCCATAGCTGGAGGTAGGTGAAAGGCAACCATACATTGATGTTTTTCTCCCTCTATTCCTCTCTCCCTTCCCCCCTCTTTAAAAATAATAAATAAAATCTTAAAAAAATTTTATTAAAAAAACATTAACCATGTCAAATGTTGATGAGGATATTGAGGAAATGGGGCTTTCATTCACTGTTAGTGGGACTGTAAAGTGGCACAGGTACTTCAGAAAATAGTTTGGCAGTTTCTTAAAAAACATAAACAGATACCTATCACATGGTTCATCCATTCCAACTTCTATATATTTACCCAAGAGGAAAGAAGACATGTACCTATACAATATATGACTTTACAAAAGTATGCTTTGTGATAGCCAAAAACTCAAATGTCCAACAGGTGACAGGCTACTCATTGTAGCATAACCATGTCTGTGCTGAAACTAACACAGGAGTAAAATTTAATGAACCATTGATTCATAAAAGCACATGGATGAATTCTAATATAACTATGCTGAGTGAAAGGAACAAGGTGAAAAGTAAAAGTACACACTGTACAATTCCTTATATTTAAAACTTTGGAAAATGCTAACATATCTATTATATCAGAAAACAAATCTGTAGTTGTCTGGGGATGGGAAAGGGTGAGAGGGACAGATTAACAAAGGGGCATGAAAAACATTTGGAGGAGGTAAATATGTTCATTATCTTGATTGCCACGATGATTTCACAGGTAAGGCCATATGTTAAAAATTATGAAATTTTTGTGTGATATAGTGAAATTGGAATTATTCCTCCATAATGCTACTAAAACTGCAGTAAAGTTCTGTGGCAGCAGAAGAGCAGGAGTGGTGTGGGGCATTTTGTGACACAAGGAAGGACTGGGTCAGTCTTTCTGCGGAGACAAAGAGTTGGTAAAGGCAGGGAAGGTGATCTTTGCTGAGCTGGAAAAAATAAAGACAATTTGTCAGAACTGCCAGGAATACAAAAATTCCTGGTAAAGAGGCAGTGTTGGTGAGGGCTAATAGGTGTGAAGGAGCAGATCATATTCACTTTAAGGAAGATTATTCTCCTATTGGAAAGAATGCTTAATTGTGAAAATTAAGGACATGTAGTATTTTAATTAAGAAGAGATTGTTCCATTAATAAGTATTGCATGTGAACATGTGAAAACATTTTATTTTAAACATTTTATGTGAAAGAAATTTGATTGACTGGACAATATGGTACCAAATGACAGTTTTGCAGGCACGTGCACAAGGATAGACACTCCTGTATTTCTCTCCTGTCTTCCACCCTGCCCACCTGTTGACGTAGAGGGCACATTTATCAGTCTTGCTCCAAGACCCTTTTGACATGGCTCCAGATCAAAGATCTTGCTTCAATCTAAATTGTAAAAGTGCTTCCTGCAGAATTCCATCAGGGTGGAGTTGATAACCAAGCTCAGCAACCTGTAGATTTGGAAGTCCCCTCTGTGTTGTTGAGCTCCATTGGCCAAGCACAAAAGACTAGGCCTACTTCTGCTCCCTGGGGTGCTTTGAAAATCCCCTTTTGTGTTTGAAAGCCTGCATTCTAAGGGCAGCTGATAATTTCTCAGCTGGAATGTTACATTTTGGGAACCATTAAGGGATGCTGGAAATAATAACACTGCCATGAAGGGAGCATTTAAGTCCAGAGCTATCTAAAATAGAAATACCAAATCTACTTTGATTCCACCACACATATTTCCACTTCCTGATCACCTTTGGTCACTAAGCCCAGAGTATGCCAGATTTGTTTACCTGGTAGGAAGCCCTTATTTTTATTTATTGATTTTTTCTTACTGGATATGGATCTTTAGTCATATGTTTTGGGAAATTAAATCTTCAAGGGATACCTCTATGTGCATCTGGGGAAAACCTAAACATTTTTTGCCTCTGATATTCAATACTAGTGGTTTGGTAATTTTTTTAATTGTAATTTTGAAAATCAGATCCAGCATTTACATTTTTGTTGAGTACTGGGGATGGTGATGCACATTAATTTTATAGGATATTAGAATCATTGGGGTATATATCATCATTTTATTTTAATATTCATTACCTTATATGCTGGGAGGGTTAATATATTCAGTAAAGAACCTGGAATTCTTAAAGCTCATAAGTAAAAACTATGAAATGAAATAATGATGAGAAGAATTTCATTTGCTTCAAACTTTTGCTGTGGTTACTAATTGTTGAATGACTAATTACTCAATTGCCTTAAAAGATGGGAAGAAGTAAATGTGTTGTTATTGATCATTATTATTGTTTTTACAGTTACTCTTAGCTCAGAAGATAACTTCAGGTATGTTTTCAGAGATCAGTGGTTTGTGTATGTTTCAAATGAAGTCAAACCCAACTAATTGCCAGGTGAAGAGGAAGGCTAATCCCCTGCTGAGAAATGGGTGCATCTCTCTGTGCTCCTGAAGCTGAAGTGGGTCTTGCTGTTGTCATTGAGCCAAGCATTTTCATAGCTCCTTTCTCCAAAGTGTGCTCCAGTCTGGGCCTCAGAGGCCGCTCTCTGCACCTGTGTAAAAATAAAAAAGAGCAAAGTTGTGTTTATCTCTATATGGCACAAATCTGTTGTCAAAGAAGAACAGATTAATAAGATATATATAGGAATGGTGATTTTCAAGTAAAATTTGCTGAGCTTGTTAAGGGCAGACAAACTGCATTTTGACATTTATATTGTTACCTGGAAGCAAGAAAGCAGATTTCAGGTTAATGTGCCTGGAGCTGGGTTTCTTTGTGCTTGACTGTTTTTTTTAAGTTGACCATATGTTCTTTGTCTGCTTATAAATTCAATTTACTCTTCTGTTTTTATTTTTGTGCTATTTTATTTACTATTGTCCACTTATTCTAAACATTACTTTTCCATGTTTTTGCCACCTCATCTTTTTTACCTTTTGGAAGTTCACCATTGCTTTTATTGTGAGAATTGTACACATGAACAGATTCTTTGGATCCTGTGAAATACTTTCTCCTTCTTTTACATATACTTTCATACTCCTACTGCCCCTCAACTTAGGGTGATTAGTCTGTTCAGGTTAGACCTCAGTATGATCACTTATTTTCATTCTTTAGTTACACTGCCTGTCTATATCCTTTCCTGCCCTATCTCAAGCCAACTTCTACCCTTCAAAGTGCCTCTTAGAATTTATTGCTTATTACCCTAACATAAACTTCTAAAAAGAGTGTTCCCATTTTTAGTGAAACATATGCCAGTTGTCTTAAAATCCTTTAAAATTAATTTTTATTATATTTTCCCATTGTCATTTATTTATTCCCCTTATACCCTCTTCCTCCTCCATCCATCTCTTTCTCCCATAATCACCACACTATGGTTCATGTCCATGAGTCCTTTTTCTTTTTTTGTTTTAGCCCTCCAACCTCTGATCATGCTCCTTGCCAGAGCTGGCAGTCTGCTCTCTGAGTCTGTCTCTATTTTGTTTGTTAGTTCAGTTTGTTCATTAGATTCCAGATATAGGTGAGATCATATGGTATTTGTCCTTCTCTGACTGACTTATTACACTTAGCATAATGCTCTCCAGGTCCATCCATGCTGCCACAAAGGGTAAATTTTTCTTCTTTTTTATGGTCAAGTAATATTCCATTGTGTAAATGTCTCATAGTTGTTTTGTCCACTCATTTGCTGATGGACTCTCAGGCTGCTTCCATATCTTGGCTATTGTAAAGAATGCTGCAATGAACATAGGGGTGCTTATATTCTTTTAAATTAGTGTTTCAAGTTCTTTCAGAAAAATTCAATTTTAACTCATGTTTTCTAATGACACATATAATACAAGATTATGCAAAATTCAAACATTATAGTAATGCAATAATGGAGAAAATGAAAATATCAAATCCCATAATTTCTCCTTCATTTAATACCTATAACTGCATATGTTTTCTTTCTTGTAGATAGACCAATATACAGTAATATAGCTATTTCATATAATGATTATATAATGCATATATTTCTGCATCTTGCACTTAAGAATTTTACTTGTTATATTTCATAGGTGTATCTTCATGTCCATACAGATAGATACACCTCAGTTTTAAAGTTGTGAAGGAGGTCATTTTATGTATACATAAGAATTTATTTAATCTGTCTTTTATAGATGGATATGTGAGTTTCTTACTTTTTAATCATCAGGGAGCTACAATGAATATTCACATATGCTATAATTTCCCTTAAAAATATAGTGTGTATGTATGTATATGTGTATCTACAGTAAGAAAACTGTGTTTGTAATTCTACTACTTACATCTAGAAGTTTAGGGTTTTCTATTTTCCATTCCACATTTTAGCCTTTTATATACATGATTTTAGTCATGGTATATTAATCAGTTTATATTTTGTGTTTATCATTGAACATTATTTTATAAGCAGTTTTCCATGTTGTTAAATTTTGTTGATGTTTCTAATGGAAATGTCAGTGTCCATTATATTGATTTTCTGGTTGATGTTCTTGTCTTCTATTTTGCTTTCTGTTGACCTTTCCATTACAGTTATCTCTCTTCTAATGTATCCTATGCTAAGCAGCTTCTTTTACGTGTGCTCTTATGAAACTTTCTGACCAGAAGCTGCAGTATTCCTTCTTCCTCCTTTGTGAGGCTCAAGGTCCAGTACACTCTTAGTGCTTCATAAATACGCCATCATCGTTTCTTGACGGAATGCCTTCCCAGTTATCTCCCTAAGAATTTTCTTCACAATGCAGTAATTCTACAAACATGTCCTTCTGGAAAAAGGAGTATACCCTCTTGGTAATCCATAAATGCTAAGATGCATTGTAGATGTCATTTATATTCACAACCCTTTACACAGTGCACTATTTAGGCAGTTCAGCACCAAGGAGAGTGCCTATTTGTTTTAATTTGGGTTCAAGGTCAGTGGAGAATTTACTGTGTTTAGGCTTCTATAGTGCTGTTGACAAGATGTAATTTCTCCATGATATATGAAAAACCAGATATTGTGTAAACACATTTTAATAATGGTGAAAGCACAGGCAAAGCTGTACACTGAGGAAATATTAAAGTTCACACTCCTGTAACTTAGACTTAATTGAAGCAAATAGTCTTCATATTTACATTTGGGTAGTGTATTTTAATATCAGCTCCTGGAGTGATTCATCACAAGTCTTCCATTCCTCTCACATAAGTGTTTAACATCCTATTCCAGGATTCTGCTTGGTCTGTGTCTTGTCTCCAGGTCTGGGGACAGATTTTAAATTTCCCTTTGGAAGCCTTAGAGATCCTTGACATAGTATTGTGACCTCATTTGCTCTGAATATCTCTAGTGCTGAGGAGCATTGCTTTCTCATTAGTTGGTGGTTCACTGGAAAAAAATATCTTGAGGGGCTTGTTAGGGTCTTCAATGGAGCATTTTTTGTCTGTTTGTGTAATGATTTCTCTGAACTAATGCAGGGATTACTTAGAATCTGAAGCCTTGAAGCCCCATGTTTCACTGGAACATGAAAGGAACACTAGCCATTTCTTGTGCCCTGTGAACTCAGTAGATTCACTGAAATGAAAATATTGCCTAGTATAAAAAGGAGTGGTAACTGTTAAGTCTAGAAGAAAAATCACCCTTTTTATGCAGAAAAAGAAAGCCTTAAGCTTCTGCTTTCTCCTAGTGTTGTAGTACTTACCCTGCTATACCAGCCTCTCCTAAGGCCATAGGAAGAAGATTAAGTTTCTTCATGAGATATTAGAGATATAGTGCTCCTCCAGTTTGCTGATACAATATATTTGAGTTGTGCCTTCACTGTCTTCTCAAAGGGCTTTAATAGAACTTGAGGATTTATGTCTAAGAACCCCCTGGGCTGGACCTGTTAGGAAGTCTACTTCAAAAGCTGCTTAAAACAGTTTCTGAGCTATAGGAAAGAGTCCATGTTGTCTTCCAGTAAAAATGTTCTGGAGGAGAGTGTTTTGAGGGGTGTCTAAAATCCCATCTAGCCTGTAGTATCTTTTCTATTGACCAGTGGGGAGATTTGTAGCTCTCACGATTAATTATTTGGGGTTAGGCATCATGTCTCTAAGAAGTACTAATGACAATTCAAATAAATGCTCTTTGAAGGATTGTCTCAGCAGCTTTCTGAGTGGTTCCTCTGCTTCTCTTTTCACCCCCTTTCCATGTGTTTTTAATGCAGCAGCCTGAGTGATCATGTCATGCTCCTGCAACCAAAACTGCAGTCTGTCTGACTGTAAAAACAAAAATATTGGAACCAACTTCAAGTCTCTCTCTCACACCTACATCCAATCTCTAAGCAGATCCTATAAGCTCCAGAATTTGAAATGTATCTGAAATTTGACCACTTCTCACCATTCTACTGTCATGCTCTTGGTTGAGCCACCTGGTTTATGACAGTAATCTCTTAGTTATTCTCTTTACTTCCACACTTGCCTGTTGAGCCTCTTCTCAATATAGCAGCTAGACAAATTTTGTTAAAATGTAATTTAGTTCAACAATGGTACCAAGATAATTCAATGGGTAAAACAGTCTTTTAAACAACTGGTGCTAGGACAACTGTATTTCTACATACAAAAGAATAAAGTTAGAGCCCTGGCTAGGTAGCTCAGTTGGTTCAAGTGTTGTGCAGTACACCAAAAGGTTGTGGGTTTGATCCCCATTTGATGCATGTATGGAAGGCAATCAATTGATCTCTCTCTCTCTCTCTCTCTCTCTTTCTTCCTCTCTCTCTAAAATCAATAAAACATCCTCTGGTGAGGATTAAAAAAAGAATAAATTTGGATAGACCCCCATTCTCTCACACTATATACAAAATAAAATTCAAAATGGATTAAAGATCTAAATGTAAGAGCTACAACTATAAAATTCTTAGAAAATAAAATAGGTTTTAATATTCATGATCTTGGATTAGGCACAGTTTCTAAAATATGATACTTAGAAGCACAAGCAACAAAAGAAAAATATAGATATGCAATTAAAGGATTATTGTTTGGAAGACACTTCTTGATAACTAGTGAATGAAAACATTTTCTATTTAAATGTGGATGAGAGATGGTTTAATATTAACTTCACCAATTAATCTTTTAAATTGATAATTTAAAAACTACTGCCATTGTAATTTGATATATGATACCAGAGAAAAGCATTTCACAATAAAATATGTTTTCTGTGTAGGATACATTTTCTTTTTCACTTACTATCATAGACCTTTTGTTTAAAATACTCGGTTGTTTGACTATATATTTGACTGTATAGCTACATGTTGTTATGTTAAAAATTGATTAAAGATTCTTACACTTAAAATATTATGACCTAATTTATAAAATTATTTTCCTTTTAGTTACATCATATACTGTGTGTGTTTTGAGCTTGGGTAAAAGGGTTTTGAAAGTATTCTCACTATAACATTACAAATATAGCATTTCCAATTATCTATAATTATATTTGGAAAATACCATCTTATTAGTAACATTTTTCTACACATTTTCATTTAAAGTACATAAAAATTTCAAGGAAAACTTACTACATTGATAAATTTAGGTTTAAATTAAAGAATTCTATAGTAGGAAGAGAAGAGAATGGCTTAAAATCATAGCTTCAGTTCTGTTAGAATTGGTTCTCCAGTATGGGATATTGAGTAGAATAAGAATTAGACCCCACATTATTAGGTATGTTTGCTGTGTAAGAGCACATTGTGTGTTCAGTGTGATTGCAAGTTAGCTATACATGGATTTTAAATAATAAAAGTGAAGGTACAGTCATGATACTCACAAATTATAACTTGCTTGATAACATTTATACTTCTGGATATGAGACTTTTAAACAGGTGGTCTTTTCTGAAAGGTCAAGCCTGGTCTTCTTTCTTGTTGAATATATTCTTTTGCTTTTTTACTCATGGTATGTAAATTCATTAATTATGCTTTCTTTTCTTCTCTTTTTTATTTATTTTTATTTTATTGTTGTTGTATTACATCCATCCCCTTTTTGCTCCCAAGTATGCTTTCTAAGTAATGGATTTAACTTGTGCAAATGGGTGGTATCCTTAGCCAGTGAGATTAATTCTGAGGAAGGGGTCCCCTTTATCTTTAATAGTTTAGTGAAGATCTGAGCCAAATGGAAGGAGTGTTCATGCTTAGGAACAGTGAAGCTGAGAAGAAAGTTGAACCTGTCAGACTACTCAAGCATTCATTGCCACAGCTAAACAATGCAAAGATTGCCCAGAGATCCAGACCAGCACTTGCTTGAAGAAATCTGTGTCAGTCACTAGCCCAATGCCCAGCCTGTTATTTATTACAAATATTCTAAGATATGTAGCTATTCTATTAACATTTGGGACTATTCAGGCCAGAAGTAGCAGTTCTTCCCACTATTGTCTGTGATTGGTGAAACATAAAGGATGGTGGTAGTTAGCAGAGCAAAGTTAAATTGTTTTCCCAATTGGATCTGGAGGTGTCTTTCAGACTCTATTCTTGATTTTATTATATACATCATTGCCTTGATATTGTAAAGTACTAAATACAATGGGAAACATATTTGATGGTAAGTATTTAGAAAAATCTAAGTCTAAAGCTGCCTTAGACCTGACCTGCATTAGGATTCTATCTTCTGGTTCACTTGATTCATTTAAGTTTAAGTTGCTAATTTTTAAGGTTTCCTAAAGTGGGACTTGGGGGAGAGATGTTGGATGACCAGCCAATGTTTCATCTATTTTTCACTTTGAATCTAGGGTCTTTGCTGCCTCCTATGTCTTCAACTAGGGCTCGGTTCCATCTTTCCACTTCTACTAAAGGTCCCGAAACCTACCTTTCATTATAGACTTAAAGCTGGTTTTATAGAATTTCCCACCCAGATCACCTTCTTGACTTCTATTGTTAGTTCCAGAGTATCTGGGTGAGAATGAGTCTTTCCCTAGAACCTGAGGGCCAGGCTGAAAATGAGAAACAAAATATTTACCAGTATGATTTCTGGGAAGAGGTAGATATAAAGGGACAAAGTGGTAATGGAACCAAAACATAATTTTTAAAATTGTAATAATTTACCAGATAGTATATGCCACTTCATAGTTTGTCCATGACTATTAGCACAGACCTGAACTTGTGGCAATTTTTTTTCCCAGAAAGCTTGCTTATCTGATGAGCTCTATGTGATCTGAATATAGTCACATGGAAACAGAACACTTGCTTGCCATTCCCAAGGTCAAATTAAGGACATGTTAGTAAGATTCCTAGGAATTTTAGAAAACAATTACATCCAATAAATTGTTCAGTGTTGTGTAATTTTATCTTTATAAAATTTTCTTATTGACAGTACCTCTGAAACATGACCTGTTAACTAGCTAATTTTAGAGGAATAAGCAAACTATCAGGCTTCATTTGTTAAAAAAATTTGATAATTTTCTTGCCATCATTTGGAACAGTAAAAAGTATTTACAGTGAAGCTCTTCATATTTTCTGGCCTAAATTAATAATGAAAAGATGAGGAGGAAGATGGTGGCAGAGTATTGGCAGCTGACTGCTTTCTCAGGCCCCAGAGCAGCTGGAGGATAGCGTATGGAACACAGGACAGGAGCAAGCCCTGGAGAATTAGTGTGGTAAACATCTGGATTCCAAGGTGCACAGCCCAGAGGCTGCAGAGACCTACAGGAGAGCAGGTGAGAATTTGGAACCCACCAGCCAGTGGGCCAAGATTGTCTCTGGGCAGTGGTGGCTCTGCCCAGAAGGGAGGCTCTAACTGAAGGCAGCTTCAGGCACCCGAGTGACTAGAAATCCAAGCAGTGAGGTGTGGACAGTGAGTGCAAACTTGAGGAGACTGAGGAATTGAACTTTTGCAGGGGAGGGACTGTGTTGAGAGCCATGCTCTATGGCTGATAGGGAAGGCACCTGCCAGAACCAGTGGTGGGGGAAAAGATCCGGCTTTCCGGGGTTGCAGGAAGCTCAAAAGCAGAGAACCACAGCTGGTACACCACATCACCCGCAGAGGGCAGATCGGAGCTTGAACTGGAAGGGTGGCTCCCTACCATGCAGCATCTCACTGATCCCCATGGCACCCTCAACACAGAATCTGTGTGAGAGGAGAGCTTGCTGCCAGTGGCGGAACCCTCCCTGAGGAGCTGGAACAGGAGGGGAGGCCATTGCCTGCGCAACTTACTGGTGCACCAGCATGCTCCTGGCAGGAAAGGTCCCACCAATTAGCTCGCAGCTGTGCTCCTCACAGAACCAACACAGGAAGGGAGGGCCCTGAAACACCTGCATTGTGGAAACCCAGCTAGGCTATCGGAGGATCAGCCAACCGGGGGTGTGGCACTCAGAACCAGTCCTGACTGTGACAGCAACAGGCCCTGCCATTCCAAGATCCTGAAGCCTGACTGCAGACTGCAGAGACTTGACCAAGGAAAAGAGGCAGACTCAGCAAATGAATCGCTGCTAAACACAAGAACCTGAGTAACACTGAGAGCTACATGAATTATTAATATCTAATGAGCAGCTCAATAACAGTATATGAGGCGTGGTAGAAGGAGCATCTCTTAATCAGCCAGCTGGAGTAAAAATCTCATCAAGGAGCAACATATAAACCAAATCCAAAATATAACCAAACAGCCCAAATTAATGACATAACAGGCAGCCTGAGAGCAACAAGTTGAGGAAATCTAGGAGACTGCACCACTGAACCCCACTGAACCTCCTATCACAGAAGGGCACTCCACCAAGTCAGGGACTCAGCAGATTAATCTAAGAAACAAAAAGAAGCAATAATAGACACCTAAAATGGGGAGAAAGAGAAACAGTCCATCAGCAAAAGGAAAGGAAGAATCACCAGAAAGACTGCTATATGAAATAGAAACAAGCAGACCATCAGATATGGAATTCAAAGAAATGGTTATAAGAAAGCTCAATGAGCTCAACGAGCTCAAAGCAAACTACATAGAACTCTGGGGCAACTACAAGGAACTTACTGAAAATTATACCAGCATTAAAAAGAACATAGAAACCCTCAGTAAGAACCAGGAGGAAATGAAGAATATAATTTCTGAGCTGAAAAGTACTATAGAAAGGAAAAAACCCAAAACCAGTATACTTTGTGGACACTGAATAACATGCTATTAAGTAATGAATGGGTTAACAATGAGATTGAAGAAGAAATCAAAAAGTTTCTGGACACAAATGAAAAATGCAATACCCCCAAACTTATGGGATACAGTGAAGGCAGTCCTCGGGAAAGTTCATAGTAATACAGGCCTACCTAAAAAGGTTTGAAGAAACTCATACAACTTAACCATGAAGCCACAAGAACTAGAAGAGCAACAACAAAGCCCAGAGCAAGTAGAAGGAAGGAAATGATCAAGATCAGAGCAGAATTAAATGACATAGAGATTAAATGCACAACTAAAAGGATCAATAAATCCAGAAGCTGTTTTTAAAAAAAGATAAACAAAATTAACAAGCCATTAATTAGACTCATCAAGGAAAAACAAGAGAGGACCCAAATAAACAAAATCAGAAACAATAGAGAAGAAATCACAACCAATACCATAGAAATACAGAGGATTGTAAGAAATTACTACATACATACAACTATATGACAAGAAATTTGACAACCTGTGTGAAATGGACAAACTTCTGGAAATGTATAACTTATCACAACTGAATCTAGGAGAAGCAGAAAGTCTGAATAAACTGATAACAACTAGTGAAATTGAAGAAGTATTCAAAAACTCCCAGAGTGCAAGAGCCCCAGACCAGATGGCTACACAGGTGAATTTTACCAAACATTTAGGGAAGAACTAACTCCTATCCTTCTCAACCTATTCCAAAAAAATCCAAGAAGGAAGACTCCCAAACTCTTTCTATGAGGCCAGTATTATTCTACTCCCCAAACCAGGTCAAGACACAACAAAGAAAGAAAACTATAGGCCAATAAGTCTGATGAATGTAGATGCTAAAATTCTCCACAAAATATTGGCAAACTGGATCCAGCAATAAATTTAAAAAATCAATCACCATGACCAAGTGGAATTCACTCCAGGGATGAAAGGATATTACAATATTCACAAATCCATAAATGTAATACACCAAATAAATAAACTGAAAGACAAACACCATATGCTCATATCAATAGATGCTGAAAAAAACATTTGAAAAAGTATAGTACTCTTTTATGATACAAACTCTCAGCAAGATGGGAATAGAAGGATACTTCAACATAATAAAGGCCATATTCGAGAAACCTGCACCTAACATCATACTCAATGGACAAAAACTGAATGCCTTTCCCTTAAGATCAGGAACAAGGCAAGGGTTCCTCTCCACTTCTATTCAATATTGTTTTGGAAGTTCTAGCTACAGTGATCAGATAAGAAAAAGGAAACAAAGGCATACAAATTGGAAAGGAGAAAGTAAAACTGTCATTATTTGCAGATGATATGATAGTTTACATAGAAAATCCTATAGACTCCACTCAAAAATGACTCAACCTAATAATTGAATTTGGCAAAATAGCTGTATGCAAAGTTAATATCCAGAAATTGAAGGTATTTTTATACATCAACAATGAAACATCAGAGAAAGAAATTAAAACAAAACAAACAAACAAACAAAGAACAAATCCCATTTACTATAGCAATGAAAAAAATAAAGTACCTAGGAATAAATTTAAGGAGATAAAAGACCTATACTTGGAAAACTACAGAACCATGAAGAAAGAAATTAAGGAAGATACAAATAAATGGAAGTATACATCATGTTCATAGTTGGGAAGAATTAATCATTAAAATGTCTGTACTACACAAAGCCATCTATAGATTCTATGCAATCCCTATTAAAATACCAAAGTCATATTTCACAGACTTAGAACAAATATTTGCAAAGTTTATATGGGCCCTGGCTGGTGGTTCAGTGGGTAGGCACTGGCCTGCCAACCCAAGGGTTGCTGGTTCAATTTCTAGCCAGGGCATGCAACCAGGTTGCAAGCCAGGTCCCCAGCCAGGTCTGTAGCTGGAGGCAGGTGAAAAGCAAGCATACATTGATGTTTTTCTCCCTTCCTTTCTCCCTCCCTGCCCTTCTTTCTAAGAAATAATGAATAAAAAAAATTTTTTTTTAAGTTTATGTGAAGTCAAAAACAACCTCAAGCAATCTTGAGAAAGAAGAACAAAGTAGGAGGAAGCTCAATACCAGATACCAAGCTGTATTACAAAGCCGTAGTGATCAGAACAGCCTGGTACTGGCACAAGAATAGACAAAACAGATGTATGAAACAGAACAGAGAGCCCAAAATAAACCCAGGACTCTATGGGCAATTAATATTTGACAATGGGGGAAGGGACATAAAATGGAGTGCAACTAGCCTCTTCTACAAGTGATGTTGGGAGAACAGGTCAGGCACATGCAAAAGAAATGAAACTAGACCACCAACTTACACCATACACCAGAATAAACTCAAGATGGATAAAAGACTTAAGCATAAGCAGTGCCACCATAGAAGTCCTAGAGGAAAACAGATGAAAAAATTGCAGATATCCCATGAAGCAATATTTTCACTGATATCTCTCTCAGGGGCAAGGGGAATAAAGGAACAAGTAAACAAATGGAACTATGTCAATTTGAAAAGTTTCTGCTCAGCTAAAGAAAACATCAACAAAATAAAAAGGGAATCAACCATATGGGAAAATATATTTGCCAATGACACCTCAGTCAAGGGTTTGATCTCCAAAATATATAAAGAGCTAATATGACTCATCACCAGGGAGACAAACAACCCAAATAAAAAATGGACAAAGGACCTGAACAGACACTTCTCCAAGGAAGACATACATACAAAGGGCACATAGGCATATGAAGGGATGCTAAACATCACTAGCCATCAGAGAGATGCAAATTAAAACTACAACAAGATACCATCTCACACCTGTCAGAATGGCCATTATCAACAGATCAATAAACAACAAGTGCTAGTGAGGATGTGGAGAAAAGAAAACCCTGATACACTGCTGGTGGGAATGCAGACTGGTGCAGCCACTGTGGAAGACAGTATGGAATTTCCTCAAAAAACTAAGAGTAGAAATGCCTTATGACCCAGCAATTCCACTACTAGAATTATATCCAGAGAATCCTGAAATACCAAATTCAGGAGAACCTCTGCACCTCTGTGATCATAGTAGTGCTATTTACAATAGCCAAGTGCTGGAAACAACCTAAGTGCCCTTCAGTGGATGAATGGATCAAAAAACTGTGGTTCATTTACACAATGGAGTTCTATGCGGCAGAAAGAAAGAAGGAACTTCTACCATTTGCAATAGTATGGATGGAAATGGAGAGTATCACGCTTAGTGAAATAAACCAGGCAGCAAAAGTTAAATACCATATGTTCTCACTTAATACAGGAGATGAACAAAACAAGCAGATGAGCAGAAAGGAACAAGACACACACACACACACACACACACAAAAGAGGTGCAGAATGATGGTGACTAGGGGTGAGGAGGAGAAGGAGGGAAGTGGGGGAAGGGTTCAGTTGAGGAGCTAGTGTGAAGGACCCATGGACTTGGACCATGAGTCGGGGATTGACTGCAGGAGAGGGGGCAGGGAGTGTGCGGTAGGGGAGAGCAATGGGGGAGGGAGAATGAAACAATTGTAATACAATGACAATAAATAAAAATAATTATAAAAAATAGATTTGTAGCAAAAGTTTCTATGCAAATATAAATGTATACAATTGAATCAATAAGGTACATTAAATGATGTTCTCTGCAACCAAGCTGACTGAGAGAGTGCAATACAAGGAGGGAAATGGAAAGAGATATTCCTGAAAATGGGTTTTGATCATCATTTGCTATTGCTCACTTTACCTTTTATAATGTTGCATTTTCCTGGTAAGCAGAGATTCTTCACATCATTGTCTGCAACTGTGGCCAGTTCTAAGTGGAAGGCCTATGTTGTTTTATGCTTTAACCTTGAGTAACCTAGTGATGGGTCATTTAACTTGGAGGTTTTGAATTTTATCCCCCAATGTCTTTCATCTTTCATATTTCATTTTTTCTCCAAATTTTCCTGTTTCTTTCTCACTTTCCAATTTCACAAGTATTTGTATTATGTTAAAAGTTTGTTAATAAATTTTATTGTTTATGTCAGTTTGGTAAAAACCATAATGTGTTTTATTGATTATAATATTGTTTTATTATATTATGGCAGAGAGGAATTTGTAATGTTTGTTCAGAAAAGCCAAGTTTTAATTGTGGTCTTTAAATATCCAATTACTAGATTGTTCCCTTAAACGTCATGCCTTCTGATACATTTCAGCATGGAATATTTTGATTAATATTTTATAGCATAGGAATACACTCTCTTTTTTCCTCAACTTACTTTCCAGTTTAAAATTGTATGCCTTTCATTTTTTAAATTCTGACACAAAATTTTCTTTAGCTGAGATATGTAAAAGCATTTTACAGTATCACCCCCACTGCCACCCTTCTTTGGAGGTGGAGAAGCAGACAGACAGCAGCAGTCTGGTAGAAGGCCTGCCTAAGTCAGGGCTGGCAATGGTATCTTAAAGATGTATCTTGAGCATGATTTTTTCTTGCCTATAAAATTATGGTGTGAGACCTCCAAAAATATAACTGACCTCAACAACAAGTTCTTTGATTCTGTGTCTTCCAGAGCTATCCCCTGTCTTTGTGAATATATTCCACATATCTTTGTTCCAAACAGAGCAAACTGGAACCTTCTTTACACCACACATTATTGTAGTCTCTTCAACAGGAATGCTCAGTTTTCCCAACTGCTAGTGGTGCAGGCTGTGATTTCATTAAATGAGATATAGTTGTCATTATCTATATGATTATACCTGCAGATGTTAAAAAATCAAGTTACTAAAGGGTCTTTAGATCTGGGTGTTCTAAAAAGCAAACTATCAGGTTTGAAGGTGGTGAATTGAACTAACAATTTTGCATATCTTTTCTGGTTACAGAAAAGAGTTTCTGATTTGAGAGGATCTTATCCATTGGGATAGATTGCAGAGGAGTTCAATGGCCTCAATTTAGTGTACTCATCAGTATTAATTCTCATGAAGTCCTGCTGGAAGGAAGAATGGAAGAGACCACCATTATATTAGTTTTCTAGGGTTCAGTAACAATGTACCCATTATCAGGGGAGCTTAAAACAACAAATATTTATTGTTGCATAGTTCTAGAGACCAGGAGTCTGAAATTAAGCTGGTCTTGCTCCTTCTAACACCCATTAGGGGAAGATCCTTCCTCTCCTCTTTTTAGCTTCTGGTGGTTTGCCTGCAACCCTTGGCCTTACTTGATTTGGGCTCTACAGCACTTTAATTTTTGTCTTAGTTGTCACATGGCTTTCTGCCCTTGTGTATCTGTATCTGTTCTTTTCTCCCTATAAAGTCATATTGGATTAGGGCCCAGCCTACTGACCTCATCTTTATTTGATTACAACTTAAAAGACCAGACTTCTAAATAAGGTCAGGTTTATAGGTGCTGGACATTAGAACTGCAACATAACATTTTGGGAAACATAACACATAATATTTCTGAAGCTTTTTCCCATGTCTAAGATACAGAGTGTCTCTTGGTGTGAAGATGAGCAATCTGAACAAGTGAATTTGGAAGACAAGTCTCTAGTACAAGGAAAGATGACAAAGCTTTTTAAAGGACAGTGCTCTTGGTGCATTGAAAATCTGGGTCTCTGTTTTTCTCTGAAACATTCAGACAAAGTCAAGGATAAATCACCACATTGGATGTAGCTTACTCTAATACCTTTTGATGCTTCTGACATGTTTGTAAAGCCCAAGATTCATTTGTGCATAGAGGTTATTATCTTTCAGTTCTTTGTGTGAAAAATAACTGAACTGATGGTATTTTACAATAACACAGTTACTGGACCTTCCACGTAGCAATTGCTGTTTGGTCTTTGCTCTTCTTTGTGACAGAAGGTGTTTTACATATCCTTTGTTGTATTTTGTTATTGCTGTTATAGTTATCCTATGTGGATAGTATAAGACTATTTAGGGTGTATGAATTACCTATATTTTTATTTCCCAGACCACACAATACACATTTTTTTGTGTGTGCAGAATGGGGTTTAGCCATTCAGGTAATAAGGTATACCCTGGAGAGAGATTTACCCTTTATCAGGTCTGGAAGGAGGATTCCAGGAAGGGGCTAGTTAAGAATGATGTGTATCTTGTGACTGTCCCAGCCTACTAGGCATGGGCTTCTATTCTGTGTGTGTGCTCCTGTGGAGTTACATATAATTTGTGTGGGTGCTATGAGCTATCACTGACTTGTCCACAGCCAGAGCAGTGTAATGGGCAGGTGGGGAGCTTGCTTTGTCTTGCCTTCTTGGGTGGAGTGTAGGGCCAGAGAGAACCCAGTGAATGCTGAGGGCCAGTAAACAAAGCAAAACAAAGAAACAAACAAAAAAATTAATAGATAATACTGCCTGAGCCCATGCTTCATTCTCTGAACTTTTTGAAAATACCAACTTAATTCTTATGGGGATTTTCAATTATGAAAATCTTGGAGCAAGATTTAAGGTGACTATATTTTAATATTCTTTCACTTAAAGCATACTGTATTTTTTGTAAGGGTACTATTTTGGGTATTGATTCTTTAGTGCTTAGCAGTTGGAAGCCAACTGACTTAGACATTTTTATTTTTATTTTTGGGGGTGGGGAAATAATAGGAGGTTCATTGGGCATTCATCCCTATTTGGTAGATGCGCTTTAATGACATGTTAAAAAATGAAATTAATGTTGAGAATGGAAGTACAGATGACCCTTGAACAATGTGAGGGTTATAGACACCAATACTTCATGCAGTCAAAAATCTGCATATTAAGTTTTGACTTCCCCACAGCTTAACTACTAATAGCCTACTGTTGATTGGAAGAAGCCTTACCCATAATATAAATATATTAATACATATTTTGCATGTTATATGTGTTATATATTCTAGATTTACAATAAAGCTAGAGAAAAGAAACTGTTATAAAAATCAAGAAGGAGAAAGTACATTTACAATACTGTATGTACCTATTGAAAAAACATCAAATATAAGTGGACCTGAACAGTTCACACCCATGCTATTCAAGGGTCAACTGTATGTTCTAGAGGCTTAAATCATCATATGTCAATTTTAATAGTCTTGTAATAAGGATTTGAGGGTCCATGCTTATGAATAAACATGGTGAAAATAGGTGTAACATGTTTTCTGTTGTGAGATGCTTAGTCACAAGGAGTGGGGAAAGAAAATACTAAGAAAATTATTGAGCCATAAAACATAAAACATAAAAGTGGGTCCCTGGAGTTCCCCTTATTTGTATTGTGTCTCCAGGCAGATCTGCTATTGGCTGTGCAAAATTTAACCCTGCAAATATGCTATTATTATTATTTTTTCTTTTAGGGTTAGCTAAGTAGGTGCAGGAGCAAGGATGTATGAGCCTGGGATTGGTGGTGTTGTAAACCTCTTAAATTATATTCACATAATGTATGACCCTGATAAGACTTGAAATGAATTCTGATGCTGTTAGTATTGATTTTAATTTTCTTTTCCTTTTCCTTCTTTGCTTGGGATAAACTGTTAATTAACTCTCACCTGCAAAAGTTGTGTGACTCGTATTATTTGTTTAATTTAGATTACAAGCCCATGGGGCAGGCTTCTTTTGTTTCTCTACAGTGTGAGGGACCCCCATGGCAGAAATGTTTATTATTATTATGTATTATAATAATCATGATGTTCTACTAAAATATTATGCTGATTGCATTTATTCATACATGATAGCTTCAGTCCTTTCAACTTGAAAATATTTTATTTTGCTTTAAGCTGGTTAGACAATGATTTCATAAGGAGGACTAAGCTAGGTACTAAATTGAAATGTAGTTTCATTTGCCATTAAACGCATTTTTGAATTATGTTGGTTATTCTGAGTCAAAAGCAGTTATACCTTCAATGTAAAGTATGTTTTAATCATTTTCAATCTCCTTTCACCCCAGAATGGAAAAGTGGATGTTTTTTTCAAATTATTCCCAAAGAAAGGAAAAAATAGGACTGGAACTAAGCTGAAAAAGGTTTGGCTAAGGAAGGGAGTTATGATTCAGTAAAAACAGGTGGCTATAATATCCTGCTTAGAAATACCTTCAACAGAAACTTTTTACAAATTCTAAACTCTGTCATTTACTGTAGAAGGCTCCAGCCATGGAAGTAATAGAGACCTGTAGGCACATATATCACAATAATTCAGTTTAAAAATAGTCCATGTGAATGGCAAGTAAACCCTTTTATTTAAATTGACTTGGAAAATCAAATTAGTGAAGTTTAAATTAATCTCAAGTATATGCCAAATTGGTGTGGTTACCCAAGGCCATTACCTAGAACTCAGCAGGGGCTCTGGATAGTGGGAGGAACTCAGAGAAGCTGTGCTGGATGAGTAGGTCTGTGCTTGTCCTAACTGGTTGCTCATTTTATTCATTCAGTAGGCATTTATTGGGTAACTAATATGTAATTGGCCTTGTGCTAGGTACTGGACATACACGGATTAGTAAGATATTGTTTTCTGACCTCAAGTATGAGACATGTCATAAAGGGTTAGGAAGCTACTGCTAAAAGGCTAGTGACATATTGCAGAGTACCACAGAAATACTGAGAATGGATAGCTGGACTAGCCATAGAGCCAAAGAATCACCTGGAAGAGGTGATGCCTAAGATGAATCTTGCAGAAGGCAAGTGAGGATAAGGGGACAGCACAAACGAAGGCACTGAGATAAAAAATAGTGTTACCAAGCAAAGCGGGACTTGTTCACATGACACCTTGGTGTAAGACCCAACAATTAGTGTTGAGAAAAACAGACCTTTATTTACAATGTTCCAACCTTAGAGGTGCTGTGAGCACTCTTGCTCAGAACCCTGTTCTCCCATGAGACGTGATATTTCCTTTGCTTCCAAAAGGCTATATATAGGCCAAAACCAAGCCCAGTAGTTCCCCATCCCTTATCTATCAGCTCCCCTTCAGGATCTGGGGTATGTTGTTGTCAGCCTCCATATAATAGTCCAGGAAAGCATGTGCTGCATTACACTGGATCATGGTGAATTCCTCTCCGTATGCTCTGAGATCCAAGAGCCCAGATAGAGTCCAGGTTCTTAAGGCAGAGTCTTTGCTGGCTTCAGCCCTGAGGCCTGGGCTGGTAAGAAAGCAGGCCCACTGCTGCTTTGATCTGCCTGCTCCAGCTGACTCCAAAGCAACCAAGGACTCTGACTTAAGGACCTTGACTCCTGGCATTTGGGAGATGAAGAGAGGGCATGCTCTTAGAATTTGTGCCTTTCCTGGACTTCAGCATGATCCAATGTAACAAGGTACATATTTTCTGGACTATTACATGGAGGCCTAGGACTTTCCTTTCTTTCCTTCTCTTCTTTTCTTTGCTGTTTCACTGCAAAGAAGTATTTAATGTGGACAATGTTAGTAATGGATTTGGAAGTCATTAGCATATGGATGGTAGATAAAATTGTAAGAGTAGAAAAGAATCTCCCCATGAGTATAGGGGATCCCCAAAATTATGGTAAGGACCCCAGACAAAGGGTGGAGGAGGTCTTTCAGAAATGAGGGGTGGAGACTACCAGAGGAGGAGCAGAGGGGATATCCCCCTAAAGAGTAGGTGGTAACTCAAGAAGGGACCCAGTGCAGAAAAATAGACTTGCTTGATTTACAAAGTTCACTTTGTTTTTGGTCACTAAAACAAAGATTTACTCACTTTCCCATCAGGTAGACATTAGTGTTTTCAGGCCACATGCCACTTGCTTTCTTCTATAGTCACTTTTAAGATACTAACTTTTACAGGTTAATTCCACTTTGATCAAAACATTAGCTTCTATGTGGTGATTGAAAAAGAACAGAGAGTATTCCAAAGATGTTTACCTCAGACTACTTAGGTAAGACATAAGAATACTTTATGTACCACTTTTCTTCAAAATAACATGAACAAGATGTTACAAAAATGTTTTAATAGATGAAAAAATATGAATTTTTGATGGGTTACTGTTAATATGTTTGAAAATCACTTTTTGTCTGCTATAAATTAATTAAATGTTTCCAGTGTTGATCATATTTACATTAGATATGTGCCTTCTTCATAAATAATGCAAGAAAAATGCTTACCTATGCCTACTTAAATTATACCACATACCAAATTTGCAGAATATGAATTAAGAGGTTTTACTATAACTTAATCAAAAGAGTAGTATTTTAATCTGAGTTAAATAGATACTTATTTAGATTTTGTACTTTATCTTAGCATATATAATTATATTCAAAGTACATAGTAAGTAAATGCAAATTTAGGGAATATTGTGGAATATTGAATTTTCTGTTTGTTCTATGTTCTGGCACTTTCTCACTGAATGACATCTGGCAAAGTAGATAACTTTTTTGGGTCTCGGTTTTCTCATGTGGACCAAGTCTGTGGCTTCTGTGGTTATTATGATTATTATTTTTAATTGAGTGATTAAAGCTGAGAGAGAGGTTCAGATTTTAGTTGGAACATAGCTATGTGCCAAGGCACTCACCAGGACCTTAACTGGATAAAGAAAGGCAGAGACCTCTCTCCACCTCCTCCCAGTCACTCAGCTTCTTGATCATGTTCCACACACCTCTATTTAGACAGAATACTTTACAATGATGCATGATTGGATTAAAATATGTTGTCCATTTTCCTCCAAATTGTGTTTTATAGAACATTAATTAGTAGCACTTAAACAAAATAAACAAAATATGAGTGGTTAGGTAAGTCTTGAAAAATAATACTTACCAGACCCCTTTCCTAGAAATTTCCATTGTATCTCACATTTTCCTGGAAGTTCTTCTATAAGTAATTTTTTAAAGTCTGGCAGCTATTAAATGAATTTATTAGATTTCTATTTTACTCAAAATCTATTACCATCCAGAGAATCCTTGATCTCAGTACACTTCTTGGGAAACAATGATATATTTGCCTAAGTTCTCCAGATGTTCACTGATGGGATAGAGTATTAAATGCTAGAGAAATGAGTGCTATGTTAAGCTCACCACCCTGTGAATTCTTACAATCTAGAGGTTGGGAAAATGCATATGGAAAGAAATAAACCTAATGCTTTTTTCTCCCTCAAAGTCTTTAAACTGACAAGTGCTATTTTTATTCAGATAGTTTTTAATGCCATATTAAGCAAGATAATTGAACTAAAATGAGGAATTTGATGTTTTTCCTTTTTTCTTTTATTTGAGGGTAGTCCTAGAGACAGAATATGCTTTCACTTGTGAAAAAATTCCACCTGGTTTGAGTCATAGGTCTGTTGCCATATCCCCACCTAGTCCTTCACCTTTCTCCGGGGAAGAGGGAAGAAGGACAAGAAAGATGAAAAGAAAGGAGGAAAGGAAAGTAGGAAGAGAAGTCATTGTGTTTATAAAAGCCCCAAGGGTATTAAATCTGGCACCAGCACCATGACCTTTAGTACATTAGCCCACTATATATATGTATATACATATACACACACACACATACATATATGTGTGTGTGTGTATATATATATATATATATATATATACTTTTATTTTTAAGATTTTATTTATTATTTTATAGAGAGAGGGGAAGGGAAAGAGGAAGAAAGGGAGAGAAACATCAGTGTATGTTTCCTTTCACCTGTTGCCTTTCACCTGTCTCCAGCCACAGACCTGGCTGGAAACCTGGCTGGAAACCTGGCTGGAAACTTGGTTATGTGCCTTTGGGTTGGCAGGCTGGTGCCTATACACTGAGCCACCAGCCAGGGCCCCTATTCTATATATTTTTTATACTAGAAAAGAGTGTTAGAGGAGGTTTTATAAAAATTTGAATGATTTCTTATCGTGAATTAGTGATCATAGCATTTATAGGAGATGTGCTAATATGATTATTTTGGATCTACAAATAACCTTAATGTTTGACTTGTTTAAATGATAGAATCAATAAGCAAATTCCTACAAATAATGATAATTCTAGCAAAGTCCTAAAAATACTCCTCAAAGTTGATAATATTTTTTCAAATGATTTTATACGTTTAATTAATGGGAGGGGAGTAGAAGGTAGGGTGGGAACATTAGAAAGAGGCTGTCTACAGCAGTCATCCAGTGTAAGATTAATTCAGACCACCTCCTTCTCCGCACTTTTGCCTATTCTTTTCTGTCTCCCTTTTCCTCCACAGCAGCCACACAGGGGCTTCAGCATCATCTTTTGCCATCCCTGTTTTGGTCATGAGTCCCCTGACCTCCGGGAGCTGCATGCCTAAAACAGACTTTCTAGAACAAAGTTGTAACAAAAGTCTGATTATGTGTTTTGCCTGTCAAGTAGAAGAGAACGTGAATGGAATTCATTTTACTCTATATCTCAGTCATGGAGGAGATGAGAATGACCCATTATTGTTGGGTCTATGGGAAAGTGTTGCTCTTTATTCCCTTCTGGTTTAACAGTGTGATGAGGAAATGGCCACAGGCCAATCATTAAAAAAGGATGTAATTTAAAAAGGATGTAATTTGACCCCATTAAAATGATTTGGGGGACATCTGCCTTCCCTCTGGAGTTTGATTTGGTAAGATGTACATCTGGAAAGAGCTGGAATGTCAGTACTGACATCTTCAGAGGGGAGAAAATATCAAAGTTCAAGGTGTTCCTTGGTGCAAACTTGGCCTTAAGGTCAAAGTTTAAACACTTTGGCCTAAAAGAAAGATGCTTCTTCAGTCTTTCAGGGCTGAATTCTGATTAAAAGTTAATTTCCACTTCCCCTATCAAGCCAATTCTTCTTGTTTTTAATTGTTTAGAGCATGTGTAATATTTGTTGGGTGAATCAGGTGTTCCCCAATAGTTTATTTTTAAGAAAATATACAGATTTTGAAACATGAAAAATTGCTTAGCAAAAGTCAGAGTTTAAAACCTTAAGATTTTTTTTTCAGGTAGAAAATTTTTTATTAAAAGTGAATTTCTTTTTTTAGTAAATCATTTTTTGTTGTTATTCTATTGTAATTGTCTCAATTTTTCTCCCCTTTGCCCTCCTCCACCTATCTCCCCACCTTGATTCCACAGTCAATTCCCACACTATTGTCGGTATCCATTGGTCCTACATTTTGGGACAGCATGGATGGAAGTGGAGAATATTATGTGAAGTGAAATAAAGCAGTCAGTGAAAGGCAAATACCATATGATCGCATCTATAAGAAGAATCGAATGCAGGACATAAACTAATGAACCACAGTCATGAAAACATGGAACAGACTGAAAGTGACCAGAGCGGAAGGGGAGAAAGGGGAGGGGTAATGGTAGAAAGGGAAGGGACTAGACAAAGAACATGTATGAATAAAACTTTAAGATAGTTTTTGTCCTTTTCTGTGGGTTTACATTTTTTATGACCATACTTTGTTTTGTAAATAGATAATTTGCTTTGAAAAGTAATATCATCTTGTGCTCATTGAATCGAATCTGGTTACCACAAAAGTTAGGAGCATCACAACTATCTTTAAGTGGCTCATAGCTAGTCAGAAACGAAGTGGCCATAGATATAACAGAAGAGTAGCAGTCACTTCTCATGCAGAAATTTTAAACTTGTGGAAGATCATTTTGACTCAGAAGACAAAAGATATGCTCTTACTTGTCAAAGTTATGCTGCCCAATCCTGCTCTAATCTCAGGGAGAGGAGCATGATTTTGGTTGGGACTGTTAGCTCTTCTGAGCCCTTCACTTGGGACACCTCACAGCTGGAGAATAATAGCACCACTGCTTGGTGATTCCCAAGGTTTGTACTCTTTAGATTGGTGGTGATTATAAAGGCTCAGTTGGCCATCCTGATTCCTTAACATCGAATCATTTCAGGGAATCAGGTTTCTTCATAGTCACCTTATCTGGCTCAGAGTGATTGGCTGATGGTTGCTAAATCAATGGAAATTGAGACCCTATTTGGCTTTCTCATAATTAAAAATTAAAATGCTTCTATCACTCCTTCTAAATTATTAGTTTATCCTTTCCTGCCAAAGCCAAATGCTTATTACAACTTAATAATGAAGGGAGTTGGGACATACATTGCATGTAATAGTATTTGAATTCTCGACACACAAGAGAATGTTAGCTTTGTCATGTCAAACCCCAGAGTGTACAGTGGTGGCGATCATGGTCTCTCCTTCCCCTTCACCCAGTGGTTTTGTATCCTCATGATGAGCACAATAGTCAGATATGTTTTCCTTTGTAGGGACCACATATGCTGCATTTATAACAAGATGAAACAGGGTAACTAATTTAATAGTGTATTTCTTACATAGATTTAAATAGAAGCTCTGTGTGTGAAAGAGGAGGAAGGACATAGAAAGGGAGGTGGAATCATATGATATTTGTCTTTCTCTGACTACCTTTTCACTTAGCATAATACTTTCCAGGTTTATCTATGCTGTCACAAAAGGTACCATTTCCTTTATTTTTATGGCCAACTAGTATTCCATGAGTCTAATGAACAAAATAAACTAATAAACAAAATAGAAAAGACTCATACATACAGTGAACAGACTGATAGCTGTCAGAGGGGAGGCGTTGAGCAGCTGGGTGAAAATGGTGAAGGAACTAAGCCATAAAAAATAAAAACCCCTCATAGGCACAGACAGTATGG
Organism: Noctilio leporinus; assembly: GCA_004026585.1. Lineage (NCBI taxonomy): Eukaryota > Metazoa > Chordata > Mammalia > Chiroptera > Noctilionidae > Noctilio > Noctilio leporinus. The sequence goes on from PVIW01005431.1 coordinate 90,564, forward strand.
TGATTACCAGAGGCAAAGAGGGGTAGGGGAGGTAATATAGGGTAAATGGGGGATAAACAGTGATGGAATGAGATGATATACATGTGATGTATTATAGAATTATACAATTGAATCCTATATAATTTTATTAACTAATGTCACCCTTATAAATTCAATAAAAATTTAAAACATAGTAATCAAAACAGCAAGGTACTGGCATATAAACAGACACACAAATCAATGGAGCAGAACAGAGAGTCCAGAAGTAAACCCGCACCTTTATAGTCAATTAATATTTGACAAAAGAAGCAAGCACATACAATGGGTTAAAGATAGTTTATTCAATAAATTGTGTTGGGAAATTGGGCAGATATGTACAGAAAAAATGAAACTAGACCATCTTCTGACACTACACACAAGAATAAATACAATATGAATTAAAGACTTAAATATTAGACCTAAAATCATAAAAATCCTAGAAGAAAACATTGGCATTAAGTCTTGGACATTGCTCATAGTAATATTTTTTCTGATATCTCTCCTTAGGCAAGGGAAACAAAAGAAACAAACAAACAAACAAATGGGACTATATCAAACTAGAAAGGTTTTGCCCCAAAAAGGAAGCCATCAGGAAAATAAAAAGATAATCCACTGAATAGGAAAACATATTTGTCTATATATCCAAAATTTATAAAGAACTTATAAAACTCAACATATACATACATAAAAATAAACAAACAATGCAATTAAAAATTAGGGAAAAGGGCCCTGGCTGGTGGCATAATGGATAAGGTGCTGGCCTGTGATCCCTAAAGTCTCTGGTTCAATTCCCAGCCAGGGCACACATAACTTGGTTGCAAGCCAGGTCTCCATCCAAGTCTGTGGCTGGAGGCAGGTGAAAGGCAACCATACATTGATGTCTCTCTCTCTCTCTGCCTCTCTCCCCTCCCCTCTCTCTAAAATAATAAATAAAATGTTTAAAAAAGAGAATATTCTTATAAAAAACAATAGGGAAAGAACCTGAATATAGACTTCTCATAAGAGGACAGACAGATGGCCAATAGACATATGAGAAATGCTCAATGTCACTCATCATCAGAGAAATACAAATTAAAATCATAATGAGATATCATCTCATACCTGTCAGAATGTCCATCAACAATAAATCAATAAAAACCAAATGTGTTGGTGAGGATGTAGATTGATGAAGCCACTGTAGAAAGAAATATGGAGATATCTCAAAATATTAAAAATGGAATTGCCTTATGACCCAGTGATTTTACTTCTGGGAATTTATCCAAAGAAACCTGAAACACTAATTCAAAAAAAATACAAACAGCTTTATGTCCATTGCAGCATTATGTAAATTGCCAAGATTTGGAAGCAGCCAAGTGTCGATCAGTGGAAGAGTGGATAAAACAACTATGGAACATTTACACAATGAGATACTACTTAGCTGTATAAAAGAAGAAAATTTTACCCTTTGTGACAGCACAGACAAACCTGGAGAACATTATGCTAAGTAAAATAAGCCAGTCAGAGAAAGACAAATACCATATGATTTCATTCCTATATGGAATCTAATAAACTAACTGAACTAACAAGCAAAATAGAGGCAGACTCCTAGATAGAGAGCAGGATGACAGCTAAGGGTGAGGTGAGGGGACTGCATGAAGGGATTGAACAAAGAGGAAAAAGGACTCATGGACATGGACAAGACAATGGTGATTGCAGGTGGAGGATATAAAGGGGATAAATAATAATGGAAAAATACAATTCAAATAAAAACAAACAAAAATAAAAATTAATGGAAGGAAGGTGAAGAGAAAGAAAGAATCTTCTTTTGAGGAAGGATGAATAAAATACACATGAATTAAAAAACATGCAGAATCTTTTAAGTTTATTTTACTTTGTATTCCTCCTAAAATCTATTATTAGGATTGTAACACAAAGTTAAACTTGACTGGTTTTTGTTTAATCTCTACATGTACATTTGGGGTTTATTGAGTTTCTATTATTGTGCTGGTCAGGGGAAATACTCAAATAAATAAAATATTTCCTGTGCTCAGCCACAGAAAATAGATTATTTCATTAATGTGGTACAGTTGTGCTGCCAAGATGAGAGTGGGGCATAGGTGCTCTGGGAGTTCCTTATTTTCTTCTTTCTATCCTTTGAGTTGAAACAGAGATGTCAAAAGGAGGGCAACAGGATAAACAACATATCTGACAGATAAGGGGTGGAGTACATGGAGGAGAGACCAGGTTTGTTTGGACCCAACATTTGGGGTCCTGGGGAGGATCGATATGCCATTTTTATTTGTGCAAAAGCATGTGTTACCTTCCATGCATACAAAGTTCTTTGCATACATTTGATTTATTTAATTGAAAGGAACGGGTGGAAAGGCAAAATAGGCACATCCATTTGGGAAATAGCAAAAGAACATGAAAAATGAATCCCCAGAATCTTTTCCTGGTGCTCACAGCATTATTTAAAGCACCTAATGTGATGTCATGTATGATTTATGCTGTGTAGGTGTTTTTCCATTGTGCTTGAAGCAGATAGATATTAAGACTGTAATATATTATGTAGTTTCAAACATAAAAACTGTTTAGTGATGTGAAGAGATAAGGGGTTGTACTATTGATCTGATACTCCAGAATAATTGTTTTCAATGGCAAAGCTTGTATTTGGATATTTTTATCCTAATGAAATTTTCAGGAGTTTAATTTCAGTTTTTTCTTCCTTGTAGCTGGAGGGTTTTATCCAATTTTTCTTTTTTCTTTTTCATATATACATGAAAAAGTATATCTGAAAAAAACATATAGTTTATATAGTCTGTCCAGAAGGTATACAGCCATTGAATATAAAAAATAGAGACTTTTCTTGAAGAAGCTACAAGATACAAGAAACATTATACATAGGACAATGACGCCTCTGTTCCCTTCAAAGTAGATACCTTGGGACCTCACACAGTTCTCCCAATCACCATCAGCATCCCCTTCATATTTTCCTGAATCTCATTGATGGTCTGAAATCTCTTCCCTTTCAAAGGTTTTAGGGAAAGCCACAAGTCTCAGGATGCCAAATCTGGGCTGTAACACGGCTGAGTCTCTTGGGTGATTAGATATTTTGCCAAAAATTCTACATGAGACATGGCACATTAGCAGGTGTGTTGTTGATGAAGTTGTTAATCACCAGTTGCCCATAATGGGGTCCCTCTAGATCCAAATAGTTTCCATGGAGGGATGTTCAAGCTTAATGCAAAATCTGATGTGGATTTGTTGCTCTACTCACTTAGTCATTTTGAATTCAACAGATACACGGTACACATGCTCACTCAACGGAGTTTACTGCGACTACTGACTAATACAGAGGAGCTGTCATTTTTCACACATACACATTCCAGTCCACTCTCCTTGGCTGCCAGGTTACATCAATGTTGCACAAACCTTTCTCATTATATTAACAATGGCTGGGCTTTTTCCAGACAGACCTCGAGAGTGTGTGTCTTGTCTTTTCTTGTTCTCTTCTCTTTCTTTCCTTTTTTTCTTCTTTCCTTTCATTTCCTTTCTTCCTTCCTTTTACTTTTTTTCTGTTTTAATTTTCTTCCAGGCATTTGTATAGATGCATAAAGTGGGTGGCATCATCAATTTGAAGGAGAACAAAACTTGGCAGAGTCTTGGATCCTGTATGTAGCCATGACATCAACTCATTGCTAATTCTGAGTTCTTTTAATGACTCTTACGTTGTCTTGGGCTTTCCCTTTTCCAAAAGCATGTTAATGCATTTGTACTTATGAGTGCTTTGTTCCCTGGTTGAAATGAATATAAGATGAAAAGTTTAAAGTGCTTTTAGGAATAACAGATAGAGTCAGCAGTCTCCCAATTTTTAATTTTTAGTTGAAATTTGTGGCAATATCATTTCAAAACAATCCTAACAGGTAGAACGCAGAGCACTTATGTGGCTCCTGAGTAATTTTTAGAAAGTGGAAGCATTTAAATGAGAATCCCAGCTTTGCTTTTATAGATAGTGGTTTCAATCATGTTTTGGGCTTAAATGACAGGAAATAAGTTAGAGAAAGAAGAGTGACCCACCAAGAAGTAATTTCACAACTGCTAGACTTCCAAGTATCTAGTATGGCTTCCCTAGAGTGATTTTTCAGGATGTTTAAGTATAAAAAGCTATAAAACTTACCTAAGTTGCTGTGTGACAGGCCCAGCCTCTTAGTCTGCCAAGGTTGAGGCTAAGGGCTATAGTTAGGATCTTCTACAGAGTGATAGAGCTCCAGAACCTTGAATGTTCCTTCAGATGGTGGGACAGTTTTGAACAAGCTGGAACTTCAGTGACTGTGTTGATGCTTCTGGGAAGAAAATCTTTTTAGGTTCCTTGATGTTTTTAAAGCCCTGCTTTATAGTGATGTAATTTTTCTTAAGAGGTTTAGTGTATCTTTTAATTTTCCTCATAGAGATTCAGATAAATATTGTCATCTTTGTGTGAAACTGAGGGTATTGTGTTGAGAATATTTCGCATTTGAATATGGGATTTGCAGTCATTCTTATTGAATTTAGCATTTGGGTTAATGTTGTCCAGTATTTTGGAATATCGAGATTTAAAGAAAATTCAGTGGTAGGTGACTTACTTCATAACATAGTAGCTTTATAACTTGAATAAATTACTTAACTTTTCATCTTTACCATTAGAGTAAGAATAAGCAATAAGACAATATTGCCCACCTCATGGGTTGGTTTTATTATTTAACAAGATATGTAAAGGGACTTTCATAGAGTTTGGCATTTAGGATACACCAAGAAACAGTATCTATGCCCTTCATTAAACTTGTATGTGGAATAACTGACATACAATTGATATATATTCTGTTCTTACCAAAACAGTAGACACATTGCAAAAACCTAGCTGAGATGTTTTTATTTCACTTCTTGATATGTACATATTTTACCCAATACTCTCTGCCTTTAGCTTACTGATAAATAAGGAAGACCTGAACAGAAAGCAAATTATGGGCTACCCTCTCTTTCCATTTCTTTTTTCTGTGTCATTTTCAGCATTAATGTTGGATAATATTTAGAACATTGTTGAAAAGTCAACTGTATAATCTTACATATCAGTTATATCTTAATTTTTAAGAGAGGTATTAAAAAGTTTCTACATGAGGGAAAACTCATGCTAAGGCATGGAGGATTGAAAGTTGAGACTCACTATGTTCAGAAAGAAGCTGTATGTAGTCCAGTTGGCCTGAGGAAAGAGAACATAGTAGTTTTATAGAATATTTATTTTGTGTTGCATGAAAATGATTGAATAAGATCTTTATTTCCTTATGCTCATCTATATTGCATGGGGTCTATAAATCTGCAAACATAGTCTTAAGAGAATCTTCAGATTTATATATGTGATTTTTCAATAATAATGTAAGTAATTTATAAAACTTTAGACATTTTCCCTGCAAAATGAAATACTGTTAATTCTGTTTGCTTTTAGAATGATTACAGTTAAAGATATAAATCTTGAATTTTTAAAAAATATAGGGTGCTTGCAATAAAGCAGCAAAATTCTAGTAAAATAAACAACATACCACAAAAGTGTTATATTTTGAAATAAATTTATTCTTATATGTAAATACATAATCATAGTCATGTTTTCAAAAATTGTTTAAAAAAGTCTCCATTTGCTGCAATAATAGACTTGACTTTAGAATCTTGAGCACACTAATTAACTTTTCCTTTTTCTTCTTTTTTTTTCTTTAATTTAATTTTATTGTTGTTGTATTACATCCATTCCCTTTTCTCTTTCCTCTGTCCCCTTCCCCACCCACTCCCACTCAAAGTCAATCCCACTTGTTATCTATGTCCATGGTTCTCCCATGTTAGTTCCTTGACTAAACTGCTCCCCTTCCTTGCCTCCTCCCCCCACTTCCCCTCCACCTCCCTTTTGCCCACTGAAGGTCTATTGATTGTATTCATGTATCTGGTTCTGTTTTGCTTATTTGTTTGTTTTGTTCATTATTGTCCTGTAATGGGTGAGATCATGTGGTATTTGTCTTTCACTGACTGACTTATTTCACTATGCATAATACTTTCTAGTTACATCCATGTTGTTGCAAAGGGTAGGAGTTCCTTCTTTCTTTCTGCTGTGTAGTATTCCATTGTGGAAATGTGCCAAAGTTTTTTGATCCAATCATCCACTGATGGGCACTTAGGCTGTTTCTAACATTTTGCTATTATAAATAATGCTGCTATGAACATAGGGGTACATAAGTTCTTAAGAACTGGTGTTTTAGGGTTCTTCAGGTATAGCCCTAGTAGCGGAATTGCTGAATCAAAAAGGCAGTTCCATTTTTAGTGTTTTAAGGAAACTCCATACTGTTTTCCATAGTGGCTACACCAGCCTGCATTCCCACCAGCAGTGCACCAGGGTTGCCTTTTCCCCACATCCTCACCAACACTTGTAGTTTGTTGATTTGTTGATGATTGCCATTTTGACAGGTGTGAGGTGGTATCTTATTGTAGTTTTAATTTGCATCTCTCTGATGACTAGTGATGTTGAGCATTCTTTCATGTGCCTTTCGGCCCTATGTACGTTTTCCTTAGAGAGTTGTCTGTTCAGATCTTTGCCCATTTTTTAATTGGGCTGTCTGTTTCCCTGGTGTTGAGTTGCATAAGTTCTTTATATTTTTTGGATAACAAATCCTTGTCTGAGGTATCATTAGCAAATACGTTTTCCCATAAGTTGGTTCCCTTTGAATTTTCCTGGTGTTTTCTTTAGCTGAACAGAAACTTTTCAGTTTGACATAGTCCCATTTGTTGATTTGTTCTTATATTTCCTTTGCCCTTAAAGAAGTATCAGTAAACATATTTCTGCGTAGGATATCTAAGATTTTACTGCCTATATTTTCCTCCAGGACCTTTCTGATGGCACTACTTATGTTTAAGTCCTTTATCCATCTTGAGTTGATTCTGGTTTATGGTGTAAGTTGGTGGTCTAGTTTTATTTTTTTGCATGTTGCTGTCCAGTTCTCCCAACACCACTTGTTGAAGAGACTGTTTTTACTCCATTTTATGTTCCTCCCCCCTTTGTTGAATATTAATTGACCGTAGAGACCTGGGTTTATTTCTGGGCTCTCTATTCTGTTCCTTTGACCTTTATGTCTATTCTTATGCCAGTACCAGGTTGTTTTGATGACAGTAGCCTTGTAGTATAGTTTGATGTCCAGTATTGTGATTCCTTTTACCTTGTTCTCCTTTCTCAAGATTGCTGTGGTTATTCATGGTGTTTTTGAAGTATCCATATAAATTTTTGAAGTATTTTTTTCTATGTCTGTGAAATATGTCATTGGTATTTTAATTGGGATTGCATTGAATGTATAGATTGCTTTGGGTAGTATGGACATTTTAATGATGTTAATTCTTTCCATCCATGAACATGGTATATACTTCCATTTATTTGTATATTCCTTAATTTCTTTTTTCAATGTTCTGTAGTTTTCTAGTACAGGCCTTTTACCTCCTTGTTAGGTTTATTCCTAAGTACTTTATTTTTCTTGTTGCTATGTTAAATGGGATTTGCGTTCTAGCTTCTATCTCTGATGTTTCATTATTGGTATACAAAAATGCTTTTGATTTCTGAATATTGACTTTCTATCCAGCTACTTTGCTAAATTTACTTAATAGGTCAAGTAGGTTTTTGGTGGAGTCTATTGGGTTCTGTATGTACACTATCATGTCATCTGCAAATAATGACAGTTTGACTTCCTCCTTTCCAACTTGGATACCTTTGATTCCTTTTTCTTATCTGATTGCTATGGCTAGAACTTCTAAAATGATATTGAACAGAAGTGGTGAAGGTGGGCAACCTTGTCTTGTTCTTGATCTTAGGGAAAAAGCTTTTAGTTTTTGTCCATTGAGTATGATGTTGGCTTCAGGTTTCTCATATATGGCCTTTATTATGTTGAGGAATGCTCCCTCTATTCCCATTTTGCTGAGTGTTTTTAATATAAAAGTTTTATCATAAAGTATAGGCTGCTATACTTTATCAAATGCTTTTTCAGCATCTATTGATATGATCTTATGATTTTTGTCTTTCTTTTTGTTTATGTGGTATATTACATTTATTGATTTGCAAATGTTGTACCATCCTTGCATCCCTGGGATGAAACCCACTTGATCATGGTGTATGATCGGTTGGCCAATATTTTGTTGAGGATTTTAGCATCTATGTTCATCAGAGATATTGGCTTGTAGTTTTTTTTCTTAGTTGTGTCTTGACCTGATTTTGGGATTAGAATAATATTAGCCTCATAGAAAAACTTTGGGAGTCTTCCCTCTTGGATTTTTTGGAATAGGTTGAGAAGGATAGGAGTTTCTCTTCTCTAAATGTTTGGTAAAATTCACCTGTGTAGCCATCTGGTCCGGGGCTCTTGTGCTTTGGGGGATTTTTTATTACTTCTTCAATTTCACTAGTTGTTAATGGCCTATTTAGGATTTCTGCTTCTTCTGGATTCAGTTTTGATAGATTATGCATTTCCAGAAATGTATGCATTTCACTCAGGATGTCATATTTCTTGTCATATAGTTGTTTGTAGTAATTTCTTACAATCCTTTGTATTTCTGAAGTGTCAGTTGTGATTTCTCCTCTGTCATTTCTGATTCTGTCCTCTCTTTCTTTCTGATTTGGGTCCTCTCTTTCTTTTTCTTGATGAGTCTGGATAAGTGCTTGTCAATTTTGTTTATTTTTTCAAAAAACCGGCTCCTAGATTTATTGATTCTCCAAATTGTAGTTTTAGTCTCTAAGTTATTTAATTCTGCTCTAATCTTGATAATTCCCCTCCTTTTGCTTGCTCTGAGCTTTGTTTATTGTTGCTCCTCTAGTTCTTGCAGTTTTATGGTTAGGTTGTTTGTATAAGCCTCTTCTATCCTTTTTAGGCAGGCCTATGTTGCTATGAATTTCCCTCTGAGGATTGCCTTTGCTGTGTTCCATAAGTTTTGGGCTGTTTTGTATTCATTGTCATTTGTTTCCAGAAAATTTTTGTTTCTTTTTTGATCTCATTGTTTACCCATTCATTACTTAAAAGCATGGTTAGTCAGTCTTCATGAATAGAATGTTTTTGTCTTTTTCCCTTGAGGGTGGTTTATAGTTTCAAGCCATTGTGATCTGAGAAGACGCTTGGTATGATTTCAGTTTTCTTGAAGTTATGGAGGCTTGTTTTGTGTCCTACTGTGTGGTCTATCTTTGAGAATGTTCCATGTGCATTTGAAAGGAATGTGTATTTCACTTCTTTGGGGTGAAAAGTAGTGAAATATGTCAGTTAAGTCCATTTTATCTAGAGTGTTGTTCAATGCTATAATATCCTTGGTGTTTTTTTGCTTGGAAGATATGTCCATTGTTGATAATGGGGTATTAAAATCCCCTACTATTAGTGTGTTGCTGTCCGTATCCTTCTTGAAGTCCTCCAAGATTTTCCTTATATATTTGGGAGCTCCTATGTTTGGTGCATATATGTTTACTAGAGTTATATCTTGATGGATTGTTTTATTTAGTATTATGAAATGTCCTTCTTTGTCTCGTTTTATGGCCTTTGTTGTAAAATCTGTTTTGTCTGAAATAAGTATTGCTACTCCAGCTTTATTTTCATGTCCATTTGCTTGATATATATTTTTCCATCCCTTCACTTTCAATCTGTGTGGGTCTCTTGAAGACAGCATATATGTGGGTCATGTTTTCGTATTCATTCAGCTACCCTATATCTTTTTTGTTTTTTAGATTTTATTATTTTTATTTTTAGAGAGAGGGGAAGAGAGGCAGAGAGAGAGAGAGACCTCAATGTATGGTTGCCTTTTTTCACCTGCCTCCAGCTACAGACCTAGTTGGAGACCTAGCTTGCAACCTCATTATGTGTCCTGGTTGGGAATCAAACCAGTGACCTTTGGGTTCTCAGGCCGAACTTTATCTACTTTTCCACCAGCCAGGGCTACATTATGTCTTTTGATTGGTGTATTTAATCCATTTACATTTAAAGTTATTATTGACTGATACTTTGTTATTGCCATTTCCCCCCTTTGTACCTGTGTTCCTCTCTGCCTCTCTCTGTTTCTTCATCTTTTTAAAGCAGACCCTGTAGCATTTCTTGCAATGCTGGTTTGGTAGAGATGTATTCTTTCAGGTTTTTTTTTTGTTTTGTTTTGTTTTGTTTTTTTGTCTGTGTAACTCCTCATTTCTCCTTTAATTTTGAAAGAGAGCCTTGCTGGGTAGGGTATTCTTGGTTGCAGGCCTTTGTTTTCCATTATTTGGAATATTTTTCGCCATTCCCTTCTGGCTTCTATTGTTTATGTTGATTCATCATTTGATAACCTTATCAGAGCCCTCTTATATGTTATTTGCTGTTTCTCTCTTGATGATTTTAGGAATCTCTCTTTGTCTTTGAAATTTGCCATTTAAATTATGATGTGTCTTGGAGTGAGTCTGTTTGGATTCATCCTCATTGGGACCTTCTTTGCTTCCTGAACTTGAGTAATGTTTTCACTCATCATGTTAGGGAAGTTTTCTATCAGTACTTTTATTTTTTTAAAGATTTCATTTATTATTTTCAGAGAGGGGAAGGGAGAGAAGCAGAGAGGGAGAGGGACATCAATATATGTTTGCCTCTAACCTGCCTCCAGCTATGGACCTGGCTGGAGACCTGGCTTGCAACCTAGTTATGTGTGCCCTATTGGGGAATCAAACCAGGGACATTTGGATTCACAGGTTCCTTATATACTGTGCCACAGGCCAGGGCCTCTATCAATACTTTTTTTTACAGGCTTTTCATTCTTTGTTTCTCTTCTCCTTCTGGTATCCCTATGATATGATATTATTGCATTTCATGTTGTCCTGCAGCTCTCTTAAAACTTTTTTATTCTTGTTCAGTCTCTTTTCATTCTGTTGCACTGTCTTGGAATATTTTTCTATGTTGTCCTTCAGCTTGCTTATTTGATCCTCTGCTTCTTCTAGCCTACTGTTGATCCTTCTACTGTATTCTTCAATTCAGAAATTGTATTCTCCATTTACTCCTGGCTTTTACTGATGGTTTCTGTGTCTTTTTTAATGCTGGTGTAGTTCTCAGTAAGTTCCTTGTAGCTTCCCTGGAGTTGTTTGTAGTTCCCCTGGAGTTGTTTGTAGTTTTCTTTGAGCTCTCTGACTTCATTGAGCTTCTCTATCATTATTATGTTGAAATCCATATCTGATAGTTTGCTTGCCTCTGTTTCATTTAGTGATCTTTCTGGGGATTCCTCCTTTCCTTTTGGTGATGGACTGTTTCTTTTTCTCCCCATGTTTAGGTTTCATTGTAATCCAATCAGACTGTGATCTGCTGCCAGGCTAAGGAACTGCTAGGCTGGAAAAATTGATTTATTTGTAATCCTATCCATTTGTGAGCCACTGCCAGGCTCAGTTGCAACTTGGGGTAACAGACTGATTCAGTTGTAAATTGGTGAATCAGTTACCAAACTCATGCCCTGCTGGGCTAGACAGAAAGGTTCAATGGTAATCCAGTGGATCAGCCACCAGCTCAGGTTCTGCTTAGTAGAACAGATCCAGATGTAAATCAATGAATCTGATCAGCTGCCAGGCTCAAGAGCCACTGGGCTAGCCAGCAAGGTTTAATTGTAATCCAGTGAATCTGGGATCAGCCACCAGGCCCAGGGGCTATTAGGTGGGACAAACCAACTCAATTGTGAACCAATGAATCCACAATCAGCCACCAGGCTCACTTGCCACTGTGTGGGGCTGACTGACTGAGCTAGCTGTAAATCAGAGACTTTGTAATCAGCCACCAGGCCCAGGTGCTGCTGGGTAAGAAATATCTCTTCATGTGTCAACTATTTTATCTATGTTCATACATGGCAGGGCAGGAGGGGTTTATTTAGATGTAAATCAAAGACTTGTGATCAGGTGCCAGGCTCAGGTGCCCCTGGGTGGGGCAGATTGCTCCCAGTGGGCGGGTCTACGAGGACCCTCACTTGGAAGCTGCTGGGCATAGCACAGTCCACTGGAGGTATGGGCTATAAGTCAGCACTGGGAACCCCACAGCTGGTTCCCCACTTCTGTCCTCCAAGCCAGGGATGCAAACTCCCCACATGTCTCCAGTCCACTCTGCTCTCCCTCCTCTGGAGCCCAGGATAGGTGGGTGCCAATGTATTTTTGCTGTTCTTAGCAGTTCTGTGTCTCCAATGCTCTCTTAGGCTTTCTGTCCTTCTCAGCTGGATGCTGGTCTACTCTCCACTGTGTTGCTGTAGCTGGGACACCCAGCTGGGGACCAGAATCCACCCTTCTCAGGTGGAGCCCCTGGCTCTGTCCCTTCGGCTGCTGCCTCTGGTGGGAGCCCCACCAGCCCTCTCACATTTGCATTATTCCTACCAGTCACGTTGTGATGAAGTGTCCTCTTCTATTCTGTCCATGGATTTAAGACTTCTTTCCAGTTGATGAGCTGGTGATAGTTCAATCTGACTTTTTCTCCAAAAAAAGTAATTCCAGATGCAACCTGGGAGGAGATTGGTGTAGCTCTACTTACTCCTCTGCCATCTTGCCAGAACTCTAACAAACTTTTCTTTATCTATGGACATCATGTTTTCAATCTTGGCTTTAATAGCCTCTTTATTGGAATGAGGTTTTTTATTAACTTCTCTCTCACAAATGCTCCATACAAAATAATCTGAAGGATTTGCATCTGAACTAGGCAGCCAGATTTCCTTTGACCAGAATTCAGGAATATTGACACTGAGAAAGTCTTGCACCATTTTGGCATTATGTGCTGGTGCACCATCTTGTTGGAAGAGAAAATGATGTCCTTTTGTGACTTGCCTCATCCACGGGACAACACATTCTCTCAAAATGTCAAGGTAAATATCAGCAGTCCCCTTCAAGACTTGTGTAAAAAAATGCAAGGTCATGATATCTCCTTCATTGCTGACAATACCTAACACCATCACTGTAGCAGGAAATTTTGTTTTCATGACAATTGGGCCTTCATCAAGATTCTCACAGAGACACATGTTGTTTCTCCTGTGGACTATTTGGTCTTGTTGAAATATCTTTTCAATGGAGAAGAAAATCAGAGGGTTTTTTCCTTTGGGATTTTTCAATATTGTAAGCAGTTTCCTTGCTTTTTCAAAGTGACTGCTGTGTCATAAACTGGCCTATTTTAGGAATATATGACATGTATTTCTTTTTTAATTTTATTTTTGTTGTATTACATCCATCTCATTTTGCTCCCCTCTGTCCCCCTCCCCACCCACCCATTCCCCCCAAAGTCAATCCCACCTGTTGTCCATGTCCATGGTTCCTTTATACTAGGTTCTTGTCTAAGCAGCTCCCCTTCTTTGCCTCTGCCCCCCCTCCCCCCAACCCTGTTCCCCCTGACCACTGAAGGCCTATTCCTTGTATTCATATACTTGGTTCTGTTTTGCTTGTTATTACTTTTGCTCATTATTGTCCCATAATGGGTGAGATCATATGATATTTGTCCTTCACTGACTGGCTTATTTCACTAAGCATAATACTCTCCAGTTCCATCCATGTTGTTGCAAAGGGTACAAGTTCCTTCTTTCTTTCTGCTATATAGAATCCCATTGTGTAAATGTACCAAAGTTTTTTCATCCAATCATCCACTGATGGGCACTTAGGCTGTTTCCAGCACTTGGCTATTGTAAATAGTGCCACTATGAACATAGGTGTGCATAGGTTCTTATGAAATGGTGTTTCAGGATTCTTTGGGTATAGTCCAAGTAGTGGAATGGCCGGATCAAAAGGCAGTTCCATTTTTAGTTTTTTAAGGAAACCCCATACTGTTTTCCACAGTGGCTGCACCAGCCTACATTCCCACCAACAGTGTATGAGGGTTCCCTTTGCCCCACATCCTCGCCAACACTTGTTGTTTGTTGATTTGCTGATGATTGCCATTCTGACAGGTGTGAGGTGGTATCTTAATATGCCGTTTTAATTTGCATCTCTCTGATGACTAGTGATGTTGAGCATTCTTTCATATGCCTCTGGGCCCTTTGTATATCTTCCTCAGTGAGTTGTCTGTTCAGGTCCTTTGCCCATTTTTTAATTGGGCTGTCTGTCTCCCTGGTGTTGAGTTGCATTAGTTCTTCATATATTTTGGAGATCAGACCCTTGTCTGAGGTATCATTGGCAATTATGTTTTCCCATACAGTTGGTTCCCTTTGAATTTTGCTGATATTTTCTTTAGCTGAACAGAAACTTTTCAATTTGATATAGTCCTATTTGTTGATTCGTTCTTTGATTTCCTTTGCCCTTGGTGAAGTATCAGTAAACATATTTTTGCGTAGGATATCTGAAAGTTTACTGCCTATATTTTTCTCTAGGACCTTTATGGTGGCACTGCTTATGTTTAAATCCTTTATCCATCTTGAGTTTATTTTGGTGTATGGTGTAAGTTGGTGGTGTAGTTTTATCTTTTTACATGTTGCTGTCCAGTTCTCCCAACACCATTTGTTGAAGAGACTGTTTTTACTCGATTTGATGTTCCTTCCCCATTTGTCAAATATTAGTTGGCCATCGAGTCCTGGGTTAATTTCTGGGCTCTCTATTTTGTTCCATTGATCTATATGTCTATTCTCATGCCAGTACCATGCTGTTTTGATGACAGTAGCCTTGTAGTATTGTTTGAAGTCCGGTATTGTGATTCCTCCTACCTTGTTCTTCTTTCTCAAGATTGTGGTGGCTATTCATGGGCATTTTTGGCTCCATATAAATTTTCGAAGTACTTTTTCTATTTCTGCGAAGTCTGTCATTGGTATTTTAATTGGGATTGCATTGAATATGTAGATTGCTTTGGGTAGTATGGACATTTTAATGATGTTAATTCTTCCCATCCACGAACATGATATATGCTTCCATTTATTTGTGTCTTCCTTGATTTGTTTCTTCATTGTTCTGTAGTTTTCTGAGTACAGGTCTTTGACCTCCTTAGTTAAGTTGATTCCTAGGAACTTTATTTTTTTGTTGTTGCTACGGTAAATGGGATTTGTTTTTTCGCTTCTATTTCTGTTGTTTCATTATTGGTATACAAAAATGCTTTTGATTTCTGGAAATTGACTTTATACCCAGCTATTTTGCTAAATTTGCTTATTAGGTTGAGTAAGTTTTTGGTGGAGCCAATCGGGTTTTGTATGTACACTATCATATCATCTGCAAATAATGACAGTTTGACTTCCTCCTTTCCAATTTGGATACCTTTGATTCCTTTTTCTTCTCTGATGGCTATAACTAGAACTTCCAAGACAATGTTGAATAGAAGTGGAGAAAGTTGACAGCCTTGTCTCATTCCTGATCTTAGGGGGAAAGCTTTTAGTTTTTGTCCATTAAGTATGATGTTGGCTTCAGGTTTCTCATAGATGGCCTTTATGATGTTGAGGTATGCTCCCTCTATTCCCATTTTGCTGAGGGTTTTATCATAAATGGTTGCTGCACTTTATCAAATGCTTTTTCAGCATCTATTGATATGATCCTATGGTTTTTATCTTTCAATTTGTTGATGTGGTGTATTACATTGATTGATTCTCAAATGTTGTACCATCCTTGCATCCCTGGGATGAAGCCCACTTGATCATGGTGTATGATCTTTGTAATATACTGCTGAATCTGATCGGCCAATATTTTGTTGAGAATTTTAGCATGTATGTTCATCAGAGATATTGGCCTGTAGCTTTCTTTCTTAGTTGTATCTTGCCCTGGTTTTGGGATTAGAATAATATTGGCCTCATAGAAAGAGTTTGGGAGTCTTCCCTCTTCCTGAATTTTTTTGGTATAGTTTGAGGAGGATAGGAGTTAGTTCTTCTTTAAATGTTTGGTAAAATTCACCTGTGTAGCCATCAGGACCAGGGCTTTTGTGCTTTGAGAGATTTTGGATTACTTCTTTAATTTCATTAGTTGTTATTGGCCTATTCAGGCTTTCTGCTTCTTCTGGGTTCAGTTTTGGTAGATTATACCTTTCTAGAAATGTGTCCATTTCATCCAGGTTGTCATATTTTTTGTCATAGAGTTGTTTGTAGTAATTTCTTACAATCTTTTGTAATTCTGAGGTATCAGTTGTGATTTCCCCTCTTTCAGTTCTAATTTTGTTTATTTGGGTCCTCTCTCTCTTTTTCTTGATGAGTCTGGATAAGGGCTTGTCAATTTTGTTTATTTTTTCAAAGAACCAGCTCCTGGTCCTGTTGATTCTTTGAATTGTAGTTTGAATCTCTGAGTTATTTAGTTCTGCTCTGATCTTGATGATTTCCTTCCTTCTACTTGCTCTGGGCTTTGTTTGTTGTTGCTC
>PVIW01005432.1:0-106849 GCA_004026585.1 Noctilio leporinus
GTGCCGCTATGAACATAGGTGTGCATAGGTTCTTATGAATTGGTGTTTCAGGATTCTTTGGGTATAGTCCAAGTAGTGGAATTGCTGGATCAAAAGGCAGTTCCATTTTTAGTTTTTTAAGGAAACCCCATACTGTTTTCCACAGTGGCTGCACCAGCCTACATTCCCACCAACAGTGTATGAGGGCTCCCTTTGCCCCACATCCTCGCCAACACTTGTTGTTTGTTGATTTGCTGATGATTGCCATTCTGACAGGTGTGAGGTGGTATCTTATTGTGGTTTGAATTTGCATCTCTCTGATGACTAGTGATGTTGAGCATTATTTCATATGCCTCTGGGCCCTTTGTATATCTTCCTCAGTGAGTTGTCTGTTCAGGTCCTTTGCCCATTTTTTAATTGGGCTGTCTTTGTTTTTGTGACCCAGGAATCCCATTTACTAGACATATAGAGGCAGATATTAAAATGCCATTATCCTCTTGTCTTTGCAAAGGGCTCTAAGTAGACCCAATCCACATGGATGATAGTGCCACAGAACCCCACCTACACTGTCTGTCCTGAAACAGCTGTGGGGTCCAATTGCCTGCCACCAAGAAATGTGACTCCTAGTACAAAAATTTGGTGAAAATAAAAGTTTTACAGATTCAGAATAATGGCAGATTTCTGCTATTAGGTCTCACTCCCTTTAAAACACCCCAAAATACATAGTCATGCCTCTGTCAAACAAGGCCAGTCTCAGAATAAGCCAATCAGGGGTACCATCTTTCAGAAAAGCATAAGTCCGTGGCTCAGTACTCTCAGTCACAGTTCAGCATTTCAGGCATCTCCCACTAATCCATGCTTGCTTAGGTGGGTCTCCACAATTCCAGCCTCATTAGCTGCCATCATGTTCTCCAGGCAGGTTTCCCAGTGAGTCTCCTCTTTCTTACTGTAGCTCTTAATTCAAAACCACATAGCACCTTCTTTCACACCAGACCATCTGGCAGATGGGGTGTGTGGTGGTGGGGTGGCACTTCTATATCCTTTCAAACTGCTGGCCCCCTACTTCATGGCTTCCCCTAATTTTAAATGCTGATCCCAAGCACCATAAATCATTGTTATGGAAAATATCTTAAGCCATATCATCCACCTTTTTATCTGGGTGGCAGTATAACTATCATCTATCTCACTATCAGCTTGCCATAGATATGTAAAGTACCTTAAGACCTGTATTATCTCCTTCCCACTCCCACTAAACCATGGACTGTGGGGAATTTGGGTCCCAATTTCATTATCAGCAAAATTAGAGTAGGGCATGAGATTACTTCTGGGGTTTCTTTTAATTCAAGAATTTTCAGGTTTTTATTATCTTAGTAGATCCACCACAATAGAAGAAACAGCAGATGCTAAAATTTGGTCCTTAGGGGTTGTGAGAAATAAACTCACCCAGTCCATTTTAAAAAAAAAAAAGGACACTGAGACCAGGATTACAGCTAAAGCAAGGTGTTTATTTATGATCTTACAAGATCCGGTGTCTGGTGGGCATGCACAACAAAATGGAAAAAATGGGTGAATTTAGCCTTAAAGAAAGCAGTCCCTCCGTTTCTTCATTGGCTGAGTACTTCGGAGTCACAATCCGGCGCAATTTTGTCTAAAGAGATGATTGGGCAGTTTAAACTCTAACTCGGGCAACTTCTGGCATGATTGTGTCTAAAAATAATTGGCCATTTCCCCCTCCTTCGTTCTCAGAGGCATCAGTGACAAGCTGCAGAAGTTCCTAGCCCTTCATGCTAACAGTCACATTCTAATTTGTGTACTCTAGCTCTTTCTTTGTTATCCTGTTTACTCAGAAACTCCCTGATTCACTTGTGGTTTGGCCTAACTTTTAATAATTTTCCACTATGGCTTAGCCTGGTTTGAGAGTCACTTTGTTACCTTGTTCACAGGGGTGAGTTCCATGAAGCTCCCGGCATCAACCATGACCTATGTATGCAAAGACAAGAAAATGATTAGGAAAGAGCCAACATTGTGACATGCATGCCTGCAAACAATTCACAGGCTATTAGAGGTACTGCTCTTGAAACCAGCATTTCATTTGCAGCATAAAAGTTGGTATTTGCAATGATATCAGTATCTGACAGTTGGGAATCAGTAAGCCATCACCGAACAAATAATTTTCACTTTTCAAGTCAGAATAACCCCCCAGTGCTCTGGGCCACAGAGGAGAGGATGGTGTGGGTCTCTGTTGGGACAAGTTTGGGCAGGGAGTCCATAGGGCCTTCAGATGGCTATTTCTGGCCTGCAGTTCTTGTTACTTTGTAAGCTCTTCATATTACAGAGAGGGAGAAAGCCAAAACCCCCCACTTCTTGTGGTTTGGAAACGGTGGATGGGGTCAGGCTCAGTAGACTAACCTTTGTCCGTTGCACACCAAGAAAATAGGAGGGGCTTTACCCATAGGGTAGTGATGAAAAGGCTTACAGTGCTGTGCAAAATTCTGTCAGTGGCCAGAACTGTTTACTGTACCTACTATGTCAAAGGCTACAATTGAGGATTTAAAAATTAGGTGGCCACCATTAAGCTGGCTCTCTCTCTCTCTCTCTCTCTCTCTCTCTCTCTCATAGATGACTCTCAGAAAGACACACAGCCTGAGAAATATGAAAAAACTCACCTGGTGGTTTCAGGGGGGATGCAAAGGGAGTGGGGGAGAAGGAACACATGCAGCTTGCATAGAGATAGGGAATTAAGAGAGAGGGAATGTGCGTAAGATCCTCCCCTAATTCCCTAATTGAGTATAGCAACTGCCAGAACTTTGAATTTATAACTGGAATTCTAAGCTGTGAACTTTTGTGTTTCTGAAGAATGGTACCACTTGCTTGTCTATTTTAAAACTAGACTGATCAGGCAGGACTGTATATTTTGGGTGTTTTTAAAAGGAGTGGGACTTAATTGCAGAATTGTACCTTTAATTTAAATTTGAATAATCTTCAAATAAGCAAAATACCTTTCGTTTTCACCAAGCTCTATTATTAAGAGTTATTCCTGGCAGAGGGCAAAAATGACCCATTAAAACTGAGGACCCCCCAAGGGTCCTGTTACATTCACACCAAAAACATAGTTTTTTGTTTTGTTTTGTTTTGTTTTTGTTCCGGGAGCTCTCTGGAGCCTACCTATCTCTCCTACAGTCTGAAGGAGGAGGGAGAAAAAAGAAAAACAGGAAGACACAGCTATTTGGAGCAACACACAGAACATCAGATGACCCCAGGAGTCCTGAATATTCTGCTCACACCTGCAGCAAGCCAGCTGCATGACGATAATCACTTCCTCTCTGGGGATGCAGTTTACACAGGTGGGAAGGGTTGACTCAGTTTCTGTCTCTCATGCCCTATGAAGCAATTATTCTAAGTGGGTAAGAGTAAAGAAAAGGAAGAAATGGAAGAAGAGAAGAAGATGCAAAGCAGGTGGGCAAGACATCTGAACAAGGAGGGGAAGAAAGATGGGGCGTGCTGCCACAATAAAGAGAAAAACAACATGGAACTGCATAAAGTATTCCTCACAGAGCTATAAGTAATCTCTCCAGTAATCCTGATTACAATCATTATCATAAACAACTGAATTCCTAATTATGCTGATGAGTCAGGAATGCTCTCCCTTAGATGCCCTACTCTAGAACCCTTGAGGTGCAGAAGGGAAGATGGGAAAAGCACATGGGATATGAGTCTGGCTAACTGGCCTGGAGTTGCCTAGGGCTGCCCAATGAACATCAGGCCCTGCAGGGACTGGGTTCTGAGCCTGGGCGCCCATGTGCTCTAAGTGCACACCACCAGTATCAATATCCTAGTCAAAAAACATGCTCATCACATGGACCAGCTTCAAAATGGGTCTGGTCCCTCAAAGCAGATCAGTGATTAATACAATCCTTGAACTATTTTATAGACAGCACTACATATGTGCCACCCCTGTCCTTCAGCTTCACCCAGAACCCAAGTCCTGCCCCTACTGACAGAACCGAAGGATCTGACATTATTGAGACTTGAACATAACCCTTTCAGAAGTGAAGGGTCTGCTTTTCAGGATAATTAGGTACTGATGCCCTTTACCGTAAATGGTCAAGTTCCAAGGTTGTCCAGCTAAAACTTGTCCCACCAGCACTTCCACATACCTATTCCCCCTAACCCCTAAAACCCTACCTCAAACCCTGGATTGGGGAGTCTGAGTTTTGAGCAACAGCTTGCTATTGCAGAGTGTCTAACAATAAAGCAACTCTAATTTCTTCACTGCAATTCTTGGCATTTGGCGTTTGGTGTTTGGCATTTGGCTCAGCTGTGTGCTGGGTGGGTAAACTCTCTTTCTGTTTGGTAACACCATCCAGTGACTCCCAGCTACTTCCTTAAGCCTATTGGCCATAAGCTAAAGCCTTCTTGTCCATAGGAGATCCACTTTTGACTTTCCTGGATACCTTGTTCTGGTATCCCCCTCCCTTTACTCGTCTCAGAATTAACCTAGCCTCTTCTCCAACCCCCACCCCCTAGCTCTGATCTGCAGAGCTTTTTGGGTCTAAGTCCTCTATTAACCTGTTTCAGGAATAGCTTATAAATGGCCCAGAACACCCTGCCTCTAGCAAACTATAAGAAATCCAATCTAGGACTTCACTTAAAGACTTGTTATATTCAGATGATCTTGACAAGACTGAGAATGGTGGTAATGTATGTGTGTGTGTGTGGGGGGGGGGGTGTATGGAGTATTAGGTCTGTCCCAAAAGTATACAGACATGTAATATGAAAAATAGAGACATTTATTGAAGAAGGTACAAGATACAGAAACATTGTATATAAGACAGTGATGCCTTGGACTCTTCAAAGTAGGCACCCTGGGACTTCACACAGTTCTCCCAGCATTATTGGTAGCAGTTCAAATCAAGTCATTGGCAACTGTAGCACCATGTTCCTTCTGCTCTGGTAGCAGAAACCACAGAATAAATTTTGCCATGACACATTTCATGCCAAGATCCTGCATCAAAATCTCGGACACACAGCCAGCCTATAAACTTGAAGGTCACTGGTTGGATTCCCCAGTCAGGGCATATAACCAGGTTGTGAGCCAGGTCTCCAGTTAGATCCTTAGCTGGAGACAGGTGAAAAGCAACCATACATTGATGCTTTTCTCCCTTTCTTCCTCCCTCTCTGCCCTTCTTTCTGAAAATAATAAATAAAAATCTTTAAAAAATATATTAAACAATTCTCGAGCATAGCAATTTTTGGAGTCCCCAGATCAGCTTCTTGTTCTTACACTGTCAGTCACTGATCCTTGTCGATTGTAGCCCATACATGCTCAACATTCTCAGGGGTTCTGCTCACTTCAGGTCTTCCAGAATGTGGGTCACTTTCAACAGATTCTCAGCCATTTTTTAAGTGTTTGTGCCACACTTTTAATTTGTATTTGTGCTACACTCATTGCATCACTTTCTGAATCATCCAAATATCTTCCATGGAAGAATTTTCAAGCCGAATACAAAATTTGATGCAGATTCATTGAGATCTGTATTAGTTTCTTGGATCTGTCTTGTTGAATGGCTTCAACAAGAAAAATGTGTTGTCTCATAGTTCCTTAGTTGAAAAATGTGTTGTCTCATAGTTGTAAAGGTCCTGGAGGAAAATATAGGTAGTAAAATTTCATATATACCATGCAGCAATATTTTCACCAATATGTCCTCTAGGGTGAGGGAAATAAAGGAAAGAGTAAAGAAACTGGGCTACATTAAATTAAAAGTCCTCTGCACAGCTAAAGAAAACATCATCAAAATGAAAAGGGAACCAAACATATGGGGAAATATATCTGCCAATGATATTTTAGACAAGGGTTTGATTTCCAAAACATATAAAGAAAAGAACTCATGTGACTCAACACCAGGAAAACAAACAATCCAATTTCAAAATGGGTGAAGGACTTGAATAGGCACTCCTCCAAGGAGAACACACAGAGATCTCATAGGCATATGAAAGGGTGTTCAACATCACTAGCCCTCAGAGAGACATAAATTAAAACCACAATGAGATACTACTTCACACCAGTCAGAATGGCCATCATTAACAAATCAACAAACAACAAGTGCTGATGAGGATGTGGAGAAAAGGGAACCTTAATTCACTGTTGGTGGGAATGCAGACTGGTACAGCCACTGTGGAAAACAATATGGAATTTTCTTTAAAAGCTAAAAATGGAACTGCCTTTTGATTCAGCAATTCTATATGGGAGGAGACAAAGGGTGGGATCCAGGTCAGGATCCTTGGGGTTTTGGCACCAATTCTGTTAGCAGGAAAAACCTGAGTCTTTCTGCCAATGCTGTAAAGAATTATAGGTCAGCAAATATATTAGAATGCAAGCAAGATTTATTGGTGATATGTTCTAATGGAAGAGAATAGGCCCTGCCGAGGTTGGGGGGTAGGTAGATGATGAAAGGCAAAGCAGGGTAAGGATGGCAAAAATGAGGGTGACCAAAGGCTGGCTGGCCAGAGACCATGAGCCCTTTGTTCTGAGGACTTACAATAATTGGCAGAATGGGGAGGGTGAAGAAGTTACGTAGTGATTGACAGGTAAAGGTGGTGTCAGTATTGGGAGGGGGGATACCCAGAGGTGTTAATGGGATACTTCCTTGGGCTCTATGGACCCTTTCCCACCTTTCAGGCTTTGGGATAAAAGCACAGTTTTAAAGGTTTTTTTCCCCAGATAGTGGAAATGATACATAGAATTTCAACAGCTTCCCTCCTCCCATGCTAGCATGGTTTGTCCTATGATGTTGGAATACCTGGAATATTATTGGACCAGGCCCAGGACTGTTGAGTTAGTGGGTGAGACTTGTCTCCCTCTTCCTTCCTGCCTTGGTTAGGTATCCAACCTATTTAAATGTTAAAAGGTGTTTCCTGGCAACCAAGACACTAGATGCTGGTCAGCAACAGCAGTGCAGTCTCAGAGTTATTCCTATGCTCTCTCCTGCCTCAACTTCACTGCTGGGATTATACCCTAAGAATACAGAAATATCAATTCAGAAGAACCTATGCACCCTTATGTTCATGGCAGTGCTACTTACAATAGGCAAGTGCTGGAAACAGCCTAAGTGCCCATTAGTGTATGAGTGGATCAAAAAAGTGTGGTACATTTATACCATAGAATACTGTTACCAAGCAAAGTGGGGTTCACCCATGTGGTGCCTGGTGTATGACCCACAATTAGCATTGAGGAAAACAGGCCTTTATTTACAATATTCCAACCTGGGGAGGGGGCTCAAATCCCTGTTCTCCCTTGAGATCCAGCACTCCCCTTACTCCCACAAAAGCTATAATCCAAAAATATGCCCAAAAGTTCCCCATTCCTTATCTGTTATCTCTCTCCTTCAGGATTTGGGGTACAATGTTATCAGCCTCCATATAATAGTACAGGAAAGCACGTACTGTGTTGCACTTGATCATGGTAAAGCCCAGGCACTTAAAGGGTCCTCTCCACATGTCCCAAGTCCCAAAAGTCCAAATAGAGTCTGGGTCTGCAAGATGCAGCTCTCAGTCAAAGCTGGCACCATTGAAGCAGCAGCACGCCAACTTTTACTAGCCCAGGCCAAATGGCCCCACTTTTCTTCTTTCAGACTGCATGGCTTTCTCTTTACCTTCTTGCAGACCACATTGCTCTCTCCCAGTACAAATAGCTGCCACCTTATTTTAAACCCTGATGGTGGCTTGTGATGCCACCAACACAGCAGGTTGGGTGACCAATCATGGCCACCCACAAAATTTTACTCAGGCCCTATAAGCTCTATGGTCAAAACACCTCCCATCTCCTTGGCACCTTGGAAAGACCACGGCCATTTGCATAACTAAGGCACTAGTTACCAACCATAGGTATACAAAGTACCTCTCACTGGAAAAATAGCTGTGTTTCACTGAGTCCCATTCCCCATTTCCAAACCATGGCTGTGGGGAATTTTGGGGACCCCTGTTAAAATACTATGCAGCAGAAAGAAAGAAGGAACTCCGACCTTTTGAGACAATGGATGGAACTAGAGAGTATTATGCTAAGTGAAATAAGCCAAGCATCAAAAGACAAATACTATATGATCTTACCTGTAGGAGGACCCTAATGAACAAAACAAACAAATGTGCAAAATAGAACCAGAGGTATGGAAATAAGGAACAGACTGACAGTTACCAGAGGGGAGAGGGTAAGGGGATAATGGAGGAAAGAAGGGGAAAGATCTAGTCGAGGAACTAGTACAAATGTCCCATGGACATGGACATGGACATCAGGGTGGGGAATGACTGTGGGAGGGGAGGTTGGGCAGGACAGGGGAGAGCAAAGGGGGAAAATTGGGACAATAAAAAGTAGATAAATGCAGAAAAAAACAAGTTGTCAGTGTTGATTCTTTCTGAGGGCCATGAGGGGGAATCTGTCCCATGTCTCTCTTCTGGCTTCCGGTGGATTGTGGACAATCCTTGAGACTCCTTATTTTCATGAGACATCATCCCAATCTCTGCCTTCATCTCCACAGGATGTGGTCTCTATGTGTATGTCTACCTCCCAATATTATCTTTTTATAAGTACACAAGTCAATTGGATTAGGGGCCCAAACTACTCCACTCTGATCTCATCCTAACTTAAATAGCTACATCAGCAACGACCTTATTTCCAAATAGGGTCACATTCTGAAGCACTAGGGGTTAAGACTTTATGACATGAATTTGGGGAGGACACAGTTCAACCTTGAACAAGACCTAAAGGATGAAAATCTGGCTTGTACAATAACCCTGAACTGAGCATTTCAGGCAAAGAATACAGCAAAAGTAGAAATAAATTTGATGTTCAAGAATCAGACCAGGAGTCAATGCTGGAATACAGTGAGGGAGGGAAGCTCAGTATTAACTTCCTCATCACTGTGAACATTCCCTTACACATCTACATCAGCACTGTCCTCACCAGAAGTCCAAGCTGTCCTGCTATTACGTGCAATCATCAGGGGTCCTGCATTGCTCATAATGTGGCCCTCCTTTCCATCCCCACCTGCATGGCTTGGGTTGTGCACTTATTTCTCTCTCATACTGTTTCATTTATTGTTTCATTGATCTTCCTGCCTTTAGACTCTCTGAGCTCCCATTCATCCTTTGGAATACCAAAAGAATTATTTTCTAAAACAGATATTTGATTCAATCTCATTCATTCTATAAAAAGAGTCCACCATTGTCTCTCCATCATTTGCAACATAAAGAACTAAATCTCCAGCATGGCACAGAAGGTTATACAAAACCAGCCTAGCTCCCACCAGCATTTCCAGCCTTTATGTAAATTGAACTCACCTCCAATTCCCCAGACTCACCATGTACTTTCAGGATATTTATTTTTGTTCAGCTTTCCCAGCATTTTCCACTATTTTCTTGACAAACACCTAATCTTTCAAGGGCCAATTTGGTACTCATCTCCACTAAAAACAGTTATCCTTCTCCACTCTTCCCTGAAAGCCTCCTCACTACCTTGTGCCTGAAATGGAATTAATTGCTCCTTTATCTTTGTCCCCATGGCACAATGTTCAGCATTTATCATCTGGGCTTATAATTATTGGTTTGAAGGCTGGTCACTTTCCTCCCTTGCTAAACTATGAATTCTTTGATGTCAGTGATAGTGCCTAGTGGTTCACCAGACCAAATGAAGTGGAGTACTAGCAATGGCATGAGTGCTGGCCTTTACCTCAGCCTTATCACAGCCCCCTGCCTCCCTGTCATTACCACTCAGGACCAGGATCAGTGCTAATGGTAACACCCGTATGATGATGGGTTACCAACAAAACAGCTTAGCATATTTGGCTTCTAGGCGTGATTCAAGCCCCAACACTGTCACAGGTTATAGGACTTCTCTTGGAACCTTCTTAATCTCTCTGGCCCTCAGTTTCTTTTTTTCTTTTTAATTCGTTTTTTTTTTTTTTTTTTTTTTTTTATTGTTGTTGTATTACATCCATCCCCCTTTTGCTCCCCTCTGTCTCCTCCCCACCCACCCATTCCCCCCAAAGTCAATCCCACCTGTTGTCCATGTCCATGGTTCCTTTATACTAGGTTCTTGTCTAAGTTGCTCCCCTTTCTTGCCTCTGCCTCCCCCCTCCCCGCAACTCCTTTCCCCCTGACCACTGAAGGCCTATTCATTGTATTCATATATTTGGTTCTGTTTTGCTTGTTGTTAGTTTTGCTCATTATTGTCCCGTAATGGGTGAGATCATATGATATTTGTCCTTCACTGACTGGCTTATTTCACAAAGTATAATACTCTCCAGTTCCATCCATGTTGTTGCAAAGGTACAAGTTCCTTCTTTCTATCTGCTATATAGAATTCCATTGTGTAAATGTACCAAAGATTTTTGATCCAAGCATCCACTGATGGGCACTTAGGCTGTTTCCAGCACTTGGCTATTGTAAATAGTGCCGCTATGAACATAGGTGTGCATAGGTTCCTATGAATTGGTGTTTCAGGATTCTTTGGGTATAGTCCAAGTAGTGGAATTGCTGGATCAAAAGGTAGTTGCATTTTTAGTTTTTTAAGGAAACCCCATACTGTTTTCCACAGTGGCTGCACCAGCCTACATTCCCACCAACAGTGTACGAGGGTTCCCTTTGCCCCGCATCCTCGCCAACACTTGTTGTTTGTTGATTTGCTGATGATTGCCATTCTGACAGGTGTGAGGTGGTATCTTATTGTGGTTTGAATTTGCATCTCTCTGATGACTAGTGATGTTGAGCATTATTTCATATGCCTCTGGGCCCTTTGTATATCTTCCTCAGTGAGTTGTCTGTTCAGGTCCTTTGCCCATTTTTTAATTGTGGCCCTCAGTTTCTTTATCTATGAAATGAGACATTTGAACCAAATAAACTATGAACCTTTGGTTTGCTGCAGACCTAGCATTAGCTTATTGCTCATACTGGAGTTAGAGTTTATATAATAATTGTATCACCATCAACATTAACATTAATCTTGCTCTCCTTTGCTCAGTTTTGGAGACACAGATGCGGGGAATGCTTTGCTGTTGCTCTTTATTATTATTATTATTTTTATTTTTTGGCAACAGCTCTTTTGACAAGGACATTCTTTTTGCATCTTTTAAAGACTGTACATTAGGAGAAAGCTGTAGTTTACAGTTTTGCCCATTTTAAAAAATTTACAAGCTCATGTGTTATGATAAATTAAAGCAGCTCTTTTGGAAATGTACCACACAGGAAGCTATGCTGAACCCATGGCCTCCTAGACCCTCTGCCAATAATTTTCTCTAATTCTCATTAGCATGTTTTCACTGCAGACTCACTTGGAAGTGGAGAGAAATTCTTGTGCAGCTAATTTAACACCTGCAGGTTGAAGAATCGGTAGAGAAACCACATCAATAAAATAATCACTTGCTTTCTCAGATTTTAAATTCGAACCCTTTAAAGGTTAGACTTTCTGTTTGATTTCTATTTATGTTTTTACATCAAGTCATATGTTAATGTGCTTGTCTTTTCAAATGTAGAAAGAGGAAAAAAAAACATGAATAAAACGACTTTCAGTATATGAATGGTGGCAGTGGAGAAAGTGTTCTGACATTTGGGAGGCAGGTGTGGCCTTTCTCTTCCTGGAACCACAGCCTGGTGTAGAAATCCCCTGCAAAGCCAGGGGCTGGCTGCATGATGGGAAGGGCAGGCAGCACAGTCTGGGAGTTGCGTTAGGTCCGCCATTTGGAGATTTATCAGGTAATGATGAAGCTTCATCCTTTACTGAAGTACATCAGCATGAAGTGTAGCAAGGAGGGATAAGCAGGAAAATCCTCAGAGGTTTGAAGTACAGCACCTGTGGGGAGTAATTTCTTCTCTTTCTCATGGGGGCAATCCCTGCCCACTTCAAAAACAAACAAACAAAAACAAGTTAGAGGTGGGAGATAAGGTTCCAAGAGCATCAATGGAGAGATCAACTATCTCTGCAGGCAGAAGAGACAGGTGTGCCACTCCAGAGCTGGATGCCACACTCAGATTAGGGCACCATGAGATGATTCTGGGGGAAATTGAACGGTGTCCCTGGGAATGATATGATCACAGTCACAGACATGCTTCTCTGGATATTTCTGAAGGCAGGAAGGTTGCAGCTGGGGGCTTGGGGGCTGTGGCACAGCATCCATGACAGAGGATGGAGGGGCTGAACCCAGGTATCCAGGCCCTTCAAGAATGAGGAGATGCACTTGATCATAGCAGAGCATCCCATGAGGTGATAATAGAGAAATTAAAACAGAATAATCCTTGCTAAGAGGGTCACTAAAAATGGAGTTGGGAGGCCATTGAGGAAGTGGGGGTTATGCATGTCTCCTGTCCCAGTTCCTGAAACCACTGTTAAGTTGCTGACCTGTGGTTAACCTCAGCTCAAGGTGGAACCTCCTGGGTCCATGACTGCTACATGAACGTTTATGGACTTTACTTCTTCCTCACCATGGTGACCAGACCATCTGCATTCTTCACTGTGAAAGGAACCAATCCATTTCCACAACCAGCACCCTTCATTTATATCATGGGCCAAGCCAACCCCAAATGACCCAGCCAATGCCTTCAGTTACACACAGGACCTCAGTGCGAGTAGCTCTCATGGTTTTGCCATTTATAAATTCTGCCTCTTTTCTTGTTCCCTTCAGAGAACAATTTGGGTTGCTACCAGATTGCAATCCCTCCTTTGCTCAAATAGTTTTATGCTTTATTATAGTCTATTTGTTGTTGTTGTCATTGTGGTTAACAGAAGATTGCTGAAGTTAAAAGAGAAGTAGGCAGGTGTTCAGGATGTGCATGAGGCTCAGCGAGGCAAGTAGGGTTTGGGGCATAGAC
Source organism: Noctilio leporinus (assembly GCA_004026585.1). Classification (NCBI taxonomy): domain Eukaryota; kingdom Metazoa; phylum Chordata; class Mammalia; order Chiroptera; family Noctilionidae; genus Noctilio; species Noctilio leporinus. The sequence goes on from PVIW01005432.1 coordinate 12,835, forward strand.
CATTGGTAGGACCAAAGGGAGATAAGGGGGGCATCTGTGCTAAAAGAGGTGAGGGCAAACGTGTACATTATTTCAGGAAAACCTTGCCTGCCTCTGCATAGGCACCACCACCATAAGATGGACCAAGCAAGATTAGATTCTTCACAAAACTGATAGCTAAGATCATCACCGATGTCTGTCTCACTCCTTCCTATTCTCCTGGAGGAGTGGAGCCTGGAAATGCAATGAGAAGAAGAGAATCCAGAAGGAGTTGCGCCCTCAACCTGCACTGCAAGGTTGGAGTGAAAGATTAGAAACACCTCCTCTGGCCAGGTGGCTCAGTTATTTGGAGCTTTGTCCCATACACCAAAAAATTGAGTGTTCGATCCCTGGTTAGGCCACATATCTAGGTTGTGGGTCAGTCCCCAGTCAGGGCATGTATGAAAGGTAATGGATCGATGTTTCTCACATCAATGTTTCTCTCTCTTCCCCTCTCTAAACAAATACACAAATGAACATATTCTCAGATGAGGATTTTTAAAAATAATATTAGTTAAAAAAACACATTAGAACTCCCTCCCATCACATTCCTACAAATCTCCAAACCTGATTTTAGAAATAGAGAATTTAAAAGAGTATTTGATTAAAGTCATAAAGCAGATAAACTTTTAATAACCAAAAGCAGCCAGAAAGTTTATAACTTGCTCAAGTTGTGGCTAAGGGGATGGAAAACAGAATCAATAGAAACATTCATGGGAAAAATAAAGCCAATTGATGTTCAGTACCCACCAAGTCTGACTTTAAAGAAAGCCTTTTTAAAAGTCATAATAAGGAATAAATATGAGATTGTTTAAAATATATACTTAGCAGAATCAAACTTGTTAAAAGTTTCTTCTTAAACTCTTTAATCTAACTTTTCTTTCCCTGAGCATGTGGCAACTCTTAAAAACAAACAAACAAACAAACAAAAACCCAAAACTATCAATTAATATTCAAGAAAGGTGGAAAGAGCATAAAATGGAGTAAAAACAATCTTTTCAACAAGTAGTGTTGGGAGAACTGGACAGCAACATGCAAAAAAATAAAACTGGACAACCAACTTACACCATACACCAGAATAAACTCAAGATGGATAAAGGACTTAAACATAAGCAGTGCCACCATAAAGGTCCTGGAGGAAAATATAGGCAGCAAAATTTTAGATATCCTATGCAAAAATATGTTTACTGATACTTCTCCAAGGGCAAAGGAAATCAAAGAACAAATAAACAACTGGGATTATATCAAATTGAAAAGTTTCTGTTCAGCTAAAGAAAACACCAGCTAAATTCAAAGGGAATCAACTGTATGGGAAAACATATTTGCCAATGATACCTTAGACAAGGGTTTGATATCCAAAATATATAAAGAATTTATTCGACTCAACACCAGGGAGACAGACAGCCCAATTGAATAATGGGCAAAGAACGTGAAGAGACAACTCACTGAGGAAGACATACAAAGGGCCCAAAGGCACATGAAAGAATGCTCAACATCACTAGCCATCAGAGAGATGCAAATTCAAACCACAATAAGATACCACCTCACACCTGTCAGAATGGCAATCATCAAACAAATCAACAAACAGTAAGTGTTGGTGAGGATGTGGGGAAAATGGAACCCTGGTGCACTGTTGGTAGGAATGTAGGCTGGTACAGCCACTATGGAAAACAGTATGGAGTTTCCTTAAAAAACTAAAAATGGAACTGCCTTTTGATCCAGCAATTCCACTACTAGGACTATACCTGAAGAACCCTGAAACACCAACTCATAAGAACCTATGTACCCATATGTTCATAACAGCACTATTTACAATAGCCAAGTGTTGGAAGCAGCCTAAGCACCCATCAATGGATGAATGAATCAAAAAACTTTGGTACATTTACACAATGGAATACTATGCAGCAGAAAGAAAGAAGGAACTCCTACCCTTTGCAACAACATGGATGGAACTGAAGAGTATTATGCTTTGTGAAATAAGCCAGTCAGTGAAAGACAAATACCATATAATCCCACCCATTACAGGACACTAATGAACAAAACAAAACAAAAAAAGCAAAACAGAACAAGATACATGAATGCAATGAATAGGCATCCAGTGGGCAGGGGGGAGTGAGGGAGGGGGAGGAGTAGGCAAAGAAGGGGAGCAGTTTAGTCAAGGAACTAGCATGGAAGAACCATGGACATGAACAACAAGTGGGATTGACTTTGGGGGATAGTGGGTGGGTGGGGAAAGGGAGAGAGGGGAGGGGAAATGGGATGGATGTAATATACCAATAATAAAATTAAATTAAAAAATAAATAAATAAAATGCAAAAACAAACAAACAAAAACTTGTCCCCTGCCTTTTGCGAGTAGTCCCTTCAATGCTGCACAGCATTCCTTGAAAAGTCAATACTTTCCAACTGCCCAGACCTAGATACCCACATGACCCCTAAAGGGTAACTGGAATCTTGCTTGGGCTGAAGTTATAGAAAGAAGTAGCCTTCTGGGAAGTCTAGAAAATGTCATTGTCTCCTTGTGTTCTGACTGCTATTACAATAATGTTCTAAGCTGGGTGGCTTAAATAACAACTGATTTTTCTCACAGTTCTGGAGGCTGAAAGTCCAAAATCAATGTGCTGGCAGATTTGGTGTTTGGTAAATGATGTCTTCCTTATTCCTAGATGGAATTATTTCCACTATATTTTCACATGGTAAAAAAACCAGTGGAGGAGTCTTTTCTGGAGTGCAGTCAAACCTTGGTTCTCAAATGTCTTCTATCTTGAACAATTCAGTTCTTGACCAAATTGTTCATGGAAAAAAAATGTCTCAGTTGTTGAACAAAAGTTTGGTTCTTCACCCAGCAACCCTTTCATGTTGATAACTGTATGATTAATCACGTTTCCCTCAGGCAACTAAGGAGATTCAGTTTTTGAACAAATCTCTTTTCTGTCTTCCAGAATGAATTGAGTTCCAGCACTGAGGTTCCACTGCATCTTTTCTAAGGGCACTAATCCCTGCCACTCATGAGGACTTCACTCTCTTTTATAAGGGCACTAATCACTTCCCAAAGGCCCCACCTTCTAATTCCATCACATTGTGTGTGTGGTGGGGAGGTATAGGATTTCAGGGTATATATTTGAGAGAGAATATAACTGTTCCATCCATAACAATTACCTTTACCTGGATTCATTTTCCTTCTTTGTCCATTAAAAAAAACTATCCCATTAAAAATTATTTTATTAAAGTGCTTTTCATACTGTTAGTCCCTTGTTATATGTGATACAAATACTTATTCTGATTTGCTACCTATATTTCAACCTTATTTTTTTTAAAGATTTTATTTATTATGTTCAGAGAAAGGGGAAGGGAAAGAGACAGAGAAGATGTCTATCAATGTCTATTCAGTGTATGGTTGCCTTTCACCTGCTTCCAGCTGTGGGCCTGGCTGGAGACCTGGCTTGCAATCTGGTTATGTGCCCTGGCTGGGGAATTGAACCAGCAAACTTTGGGTTCCCAGGCCAGCACCTTTCCCACTGTGCCACCAGCCAGGGCTATTAATGTCATTCTTGCTTCCTTTACTTCTAAATTACACTCACCTGCCTCAACTCTGCATTTAAAGCTGACCTTCCTCCTGAAGTTGTGAGTGCATTTTGGTAAGTAGTCTCTTTACAAATAAAAAAACACAGGTGATACACTTACTGAATACTTGTTTGTCCATAAACATCTTTTTATTTGTTGTCCCTGCATTTTATTGATAGCTTAGCTTGGTATAGAATTCTAGATTCAAAAAAGCCTCTTCTTGAAAGTTTGAATATATTGCTTCTCTGCCTAAACCTCAGTGTTGCTCACCAAAAGTGGATGTCAGTATGCTAGCTATCCTTTCAGTGAGAGTGGCCTCCTTTTTCTCTCCAGATGCTTTAAGGACATTTACTTCTTGCTTTGAGTTAGGAAATTTCAGCAGAATATTCTATGACATGGTTTATTTTCTCAACTACTCTTCCCCATAATCAGTCAATGTTCAACCTTAAGAGTCATGTATACTCACAGCTCAGGAAATTTTATTTTTATCTTTAATGTCTATAATAATGTTTAACCGTGTTACGCTTCTATTCTCGCCTTCTAAAAAGTCTACTGGCTTGCTGCCAGGCCTCCTAGTTTGTCATCTGTACTTTTTAACTTTCCCCTTATATTTTATCTTTTTGCTCAAAGTTCCAAAATATTTTTTTATTTCATTTTCCAGATCAAAAACCTAATCTTAATCTCTGTTCGACTTATCATTCAATCCATTATCAGAAAAACCCTGGACCTCCCCACCAATGCTGTAAAGAATTACAGGTCAGTAAGCCTTTTAGGATACATGCAATTTATTAATGAATGGGAGAGCAAAAGCAAGGGTAGCCAAAGGCCAGGGTGCCAAGCTTGCCATAGGGTGGCCAGAGGGCTGAGAGTGCCCAGAGAGTGGCCAGAGACCCCCATTGCTAAGAGAGCAAGTCCTTTGTTCTGAGAACATATAGTATAGTTGGTCAGATGGGGGTGAAGAAGTTAAAATTTGATTGGTGGATGTTGATGGTGCCAGCTCTTTCAGTGATGTGACTACCTAAACTTAAGTATGTTGTAGGGGTCTGTTAGCCCAAATCCTTATTTTGCTCCAAACTCTATTTGTTCATTGTGCTTGCATGATGGGAAGCCAACAGTTAATTAAAGTTGTTTTTATGGGCTTTTACTTTGGGCACTGTGGACCCTCTCCCACCTTTCTGGCCTTAGGATGAATATACAGTTTCAAAGTTTTCCTTTTCCCAGCTAGTGGAAATAATATACACAGACTTTCAAAGGCTCCCTCCATCCTGCACTAATCACAGTTTACTTGTGTTGTTCAGAATGTCCGGCAGCCTTATCAGAACAGTCTCAGAATGACTGGGTCAGTGGGTGAGACATGTCTCCCTCTGCTTCTAGCTTTCTGTATTAAGTTCTTTGTTAGGTTGCAGTGGTGAGGGTCCTGCCTTTGTTTCTTTTTTGGTTGCTCATTGTCCTATAACAAACCTGTCTAGTAAAATTTTTACTTGTGTTATAATATTTGAATTTTGGAAATTCGCATTCTCTGATTGGTATAATTTCAAAAGAGACTACTACTCTTAATTTGTGGTTTCAGTGCATGCCCAAACCTGTTGTCAGAAATCAGAATGTTTTTATTTTTATTTCTTCAGAATGTTTTTAAAGAGCTCTCATTTTCTCCCTGAATTATTTTCTTTTTTCCTCTTCTGGGATTATATACTTATATTTACTTATCTTTCTCTTTCTCTTTCATGCTTCTGAGCTCTTAAAAGTAGCCTTGCAACCTTTATCTGCAAGTTTTTGTTTTTATTTTTGTTTTAATGAACAGTAACTTTAATATGTGCAGATAACTGGTGGGCATTTCCTCAACACTGTGTGTCTTTTTCATAACAGATCTCTTTTTGAAGTAGAAGGACCAAATATGAACTATGGGTCAGCAAATGTAGTTATAGGCAGGCCCGCTTGCAATGCTTGAGGGCCAGGAACAAGAAAATAGATGAGGGACCTCATAACTGCCAGTGCAAAGGTCCCTGAAAAGAGTTCTTGAGTGTTTAGTTTTGCTTGGTTTCCTAGCAGTCTCCAACACCCTCAACAGGAGCTCTCTGAGGGTGTCCGCAACTCATTTGTTTACTCCTCTCATTGAAGGTGGAGTTTGATTCACTGCTTTCCTTGAGTCTGTAGGGATCTATGACTGTTATGACCCTTGGAATATATCTGAAGTGACGCAATCAGTTTCAAACCTGAACCAGATCTCACTTCTTGCCATGACTCTACCAGCCCACGTCCCATCTGCTGACAACCTAAGCCCAGTCAACAGAAATATAGACGTGCTATATAATACCACCATAATTCTTTTTAACCATTAAGTTTTGTAGTGGTCTGTCACAAAGCAATAATAATAGAGCCTCTATTTCATATAGTAACAGATCAACTTCTTCCTCTAGAAAACAGTTCTCAAGCTCCAACCTGAGGATAAATGCTGTGGCTGCCAACAACTCTGTTCAAGAGAAGAAAGATTAACTGATATAATCTTTAAATATAAAAATAGTTCTTCAAGATAAATCTTAAAGATGATCTCTAGGTCCATTCTTGCTTTTGGGGATTCTAGCTTGGGCCTTCTTTGGGCTCCTCTGAGAGGACTGATGCTTAACTCTGGCACTTTGGATTATGGTTTCTTCTACTTATTCTCTGTCAATTGGATAAGAACCATACTGTATCCTCCAGATAGTCCTTAACATTTGCGTTACTAATGGTATCTATTTCTTTGCCTCTGCTCTGTATAACGTCACTGTAATCTTGGAAGAATATGGAATTAGCATCATGTACTTAGGCAGCCATCTTGAACTAGAAACTTATTAAATTCCTGAATAGAACTCCAGTAGTAAGAGGGCTCTTCTTGTATATAAGGCCACTTTGGGGGTTCTGAGCAAGTAAAGAATGTATCATCTGCTAATATTCTGTAACAATAAGTATCTGGGGGCAATTTATACAGAAGTGCACTTATGTGAATATTCCCAAAACAGAGAGGTACACTCATCCTTGTTACCAAAGGCTGTCCTTGTCTCACACACACAGAAGCAGCTTAAGGGGCAGCATCTGAGAGTGCAGAAGAAAGGGACACAGGAGTTTATGGCCTGTGGAAACTGTAGAGACAAGTTGTCAAAATTACTGTGAGTTTGAAGTTTGTATTTTATACTGCAGAATTTTTTTGGTGGTGGGAGAGGGAACACGAGAAAATTAACTGACTTTTTACTTGGTTAAGTGGTCAAAATGAAATAAATATTTCAAAACATAGAGACATGAAGCAAGTGTACATTCCACATTGTGGGTTAGGGTTCAAAGACACTGGCAAAGAGAGAGACTGAACTAAGCAATAGCCTGAGATGACCTTTCTGTGTGAAGTCAGAAGACTTTGATTAGTTCTGGTTGCTTGTCATACTTGTCAGATACTTCTTCAGAGATGCAAGTCACTCTTATTTGAGGTTATAGGGGCTTAATTGGCTTCTGTTTCTATTTTTAAGCATGGATCCTGTGGTCTCTAAAGCCAGGGTGAAACCCTAGGAGAAAATTTCCCAAGGATAAAAGTGAAAAATGAAAGAATTGGACAGTTCTGATAGGCCACACTGAAATATATGGATTTTCTGGGAAGGTTATAAATTTAGTGCCTCTTCAAACTGATATAATTTGAGTATTTGTTGATTTATTTGTTATAAGCACAACCAATTATATAGATGGAGAAGTTATTATGGAAGGTCATAGGCATTGGGCCTAACCTATTCTCTCATCCAGAACGTTCAGTTTTGGCCAAAACTTTGAACATTCCACTCAGTAAAACTGAAGCCTTAGAGTTTACCATACTCAATCTCCTCAGAAAGCCATGGATCATCACTATCATCATCATCATCATCATCATCATCAGTATTGTTGTTGTGTTGCTATTATTTGGACAAGCTTCTTGGATGACTTCCCTATGAACAACTCACCAGATTATTTCTTCCAACTCACATTGCTGTCATTTCCTAAGAACATTCCAGCAAACACAGTATTCTCCACTTTGTTCTATTTTCAGTGTTGTTTTAGTGGCATTGCTGGGCTGGTGTCCCATACAAATGTTCCACTGGCCTGCTTCTTAATCTGGCCATGTTCTAGCCTGACGTTCAGAAGGGAAATATCATAGAAGATGAGTCAGTGAAGGCTTAAGAAGGATGAGACATAGCTCCACCAAAAAATCAATAGAGCTCAGAAGATACCATGGTTAAAAATTTTTATGATCCTTCTGTTTCAGTAGACTCACCATGATTTTCCCCATCCCTCTGTCTGTTTTCTGTAGTTATTATTGTCAAACCTTAATGAGTTTAAAAATCACCTTGGGAATTTGCTAAAATATCAAATCACTAGAAATTTTGATTCATTGGCTTCAGAATAAGACCCAGAAATAGCATTATTAATAAGGACCCCACCTGATACAGGCGGAGCATTGAATTCACATCAAGAGTTAATAGGCACACATTATACAAAATAAATCTTTCATGACCCACAAAGCTGGGTGTATTTATTTTAGATGAGAAGGGAATTAAAAAAAAAAAAAAAAAAGGATATTGTACAGCTGCATCCTATTCCAAATGACTTGCAGAGGAAAGAATCCTAGAGATAGGAATGAATGGTATCACCAAAAAGGAGAGAAAATTAGCTAGCCAATGGCCATTACAAATTTGGGTACAACTGGTTATGCTCAAAAATAATCCTTGGAGGAGTCACCTGAGAGTTGTGAGGGTTACTTCAGAAGGAAGATTCAGATTCAGATATTGACCAGTTTAGCCTACCAATTGAGCCACCAAATGGATTGTGTCCTTAGGAGAAACATCAAAGAAAATGAAAATGGGAAAAGCTTAGGTAAAAATTTATGTCAAGTAGGTTTTATCTTTATTTCCAAGCTTGATGGTAGTGGCTCCTTTGGCGCACTTTGTCAAGAGAGATTGTGAAGTCATTACTAAGTTTAGCAGAAAAGTAAATATTGATTGATTAGTTATATCTGCCACAGGTAAGGATAAGAAGAATTAGATGCATCCTTGCAATCTCTACCTTGGTAGTAATTATAGTTTCTAAGTTTCACTCTAGCAGATAGACTCAGTCATTTATACTAAGTTCCCTGCTATTTCCAAACATGAAAAGGTTTACCATGTATGCAATAATATAAACATAGAGTACAATTATGTTTACACTAGTCATGATGGTTGCTATGCTAGAGCACCTCAAATACTTACCTATTGAAAATCCAGGTCTGTTGTCCTTGTTTGTTCTCCACCAGACTCTCTTAATGAGACCTGCTGTGCCCAATTTTCCAAGAGGGAAGGAAGGGTGGTAAGCAGTTGTGCCCCTTTCTTGTGCCAAGCATTGCCACTGCTACCCCAGTGACATCAAGATTTCAAATAAACAAAAATGAGCTGTATTTCATAAAATGGGTGAGTTTGCCTGCCTTCAAAGAGCAAATATTTTTTAAGTACCTACTAAAAAATAAATAAATAAACAAATTGGTACACTTTTATATAATTGAGAGGCTAACTACCATTCAACCATATCTGTGCATTCAAGGGAGTACTTGTCAATACTTTGAATATCTGCACATGAAAGATATAAAACTGCAGTATAGAATATTTTTAAAGAAATTGAGATTGACAGTCTTCTAGTTTTCAGATTTTTCTCCAGTTCAGATTCACCTTCCTCTATTATATTTCTTTGGTAGCTTTCTTATTTGTTTCAACCCTCCCCTACCTTAGCCAGGTCAACCTACTTTCCTCCTAACACCTCCCAGTTTCCAGCTGGGCATAAATGCTGTCCTGGGGAGGTGGATTTCACCCCAGATTCAGGGATTGAGCACATAACCAACTAACCAGGGCATTTGTTCAGCCTGGCCACAGTGACTGTCTCAATGCTGGGCACATGATCTTTGCCAATGCAGTGAGAGTGATTCTTAGAACTTTCTGGGAATGAAGATGACCTTAGGAGAAGACAACTCTGAAGGAAATATAAAAAGCCAAAACCAAAACCAAAAAACCTGGTGGCATTACTGAACTGCTCTACTTGTAGATTTTCAGGCAAGTGAATCAGTGTATTTTCTCTATTGTTGAAGCAAGTTTTAATGAGCTTCCTTCTTCTGTGTTCCTTGTAATACTAGCTGATACACCTAGTTGATCTGAGGTGGGAGAATCCATCTCATCAGTGCTGCCTTGTTTTCTATGACTCAGCTTTTCTAATTTTCTTCGATGAATGAGATTTGGGAAGCTGGGTAAGAAACATCTGATAATGATTAAGATGAAAATCTTAGTTGTGTTCCAGGGTGACACTTTCAAAATGAATATGCATCTTCTGCATCAGTACTGTTTATATGGTATTAATAGGAAGGGTACAAGGAATAGGCTGGGTTTTGTTGTAGAAGAAAATGCTTGTGTACTATAGGGAGGAATTAATTATGCAATAGTGAAATATGTGCAGACAAATGCTAATTTGTCAATCTGTAAACTGAGCTTCTTAAATCTTAGTTTGCAATAAATTGAGTTACTTTTTCTTTTTTTATAAACTGAGTCATTTTCAAATATATTAAGCAAATGAGCTGAAACCCTAGAATGAATGTGCTTTTAACACTGATGTTCATGCATGTACTATATTCTATGCAACAGGAAACGCTGACCTTCAGGGCCAGATTTTACTACATCTTCTGTGAATACATTTGTGAATATTGCAGTTTCTTGTTTCTGCCACAGTTAACAGAATAGCTGCTAAGAGAATAAAACGGCATAATGAAATAGAATTGCAGATTTATACATGTGAGGGCTTTGCAAAGAAGAGTCTAACCAGCTAGCTTTCCAGGCAACAGTAGAAGTGGATGCAATGACCTTTGATCTAATGCAGCCCTGGGACTTTCTCCTGCAAATCAGAGCAGAAACTATAGCAGCTCTGAAGACAGTTTTGGAAGGGGTAGCTAGAAACAAACTTCTGCTGGGCAACTAGCTTCAGAGTCTTGTACAAAAGGAAGATATCAAAAAGCTGTTGGCTTGGAATTGCTGTTGCTCACCACAAGCAATGCAGTTTGCCATGTGTGGACATTATGGTCTAGACCCAGATGTACTCTCTCTTTTCTGGTCTTACAAAGCCAAGGGGATGCTGAGGGCTGGGTTGCTGGCAGGGCTGTTCTACAGAGCTGGGTTATCCAGACCAAGAAACTTTCCCCAGAAAGAGGCCACCAGAGATAGAGCTGGACGGAATGCCTGTCCTGGGGGAAGAACAAGGGGAACAATAACTAGAGTAGGAGCCAAAGGTACTTGTACCTCTTGTTTTGGGATGAGGACATGTGTGAGGGGCCAGTGAATGTGCCAAAAGCACCTTCCCAGGTGTAGTGACATGTGACCCAGAAAACACAGCAGGTCGGCTAATACCTCCTCTCCTCTTTTGTGATAAAGGGAAAAATCTATGCACCTTACCCAGAGACACTCCCATTTGCCCCAAGGAACACACAGCACCATCTGGACATGACCCTGTCCCTAGATGGCACCCTGCAGGTGTTTGATGCTGAGGCCTAGGACAGACACTGCAGTTTGTTCTTTCTTGGCAGGGCCAGGACCCAGGACCCATCACTGTGACCATGGCCTCCTCTCGTTCTGGCTGGTGCTGTATATCTCCTATGTCTCTGCTACATGCTCCATGTGGCCACTGACCAAGGTTGCCCACAGCTCAGCCTCTGTGTGGGCAGCTCATCCCTTCCTGGTGGGACTTAGGATTGTGTCAATACTCCCTGGGGTGCAAGGGCAGCTCAGGGGAGCAGGCAAGACCTGCTTGCAGCCCAACCAATGCCTTCATCTTCCTACCTATGCAGGGAAGCCCCACAATACTTTAATTATGTATATTATAGTTAAATAGAGACATTCTAGAAGGGGAAATACAGTTAATTGCCTACTGCTCTTTAGTCTCTCTCCATTCTCTATTTCCTCTTTTTCTTTGCCTTCTACTCCCACCATCACTCAGGTCAGAAGAGTGTGTTCCCCTTTAATGCCTTTCCCAATGCCTTTACTTAAAGCTCTAGGAGCTTGTTGGCAGGGCTTATCCATGATGTGTTAAGTGGGAGCTGGTGACTTTAGAACATTGGTCCTTTCGCAACAATGCCTGGCTCCTAGCCTTATTGTGTACTTTGCACAGCACACTGTTTTGAAGGTCAGAAACTTTTTCTTTGCCTCTTTTCCCAAGTAGCCCTTATACGTTCTCTTCCTCTCAAACCAGCCCTCTCTTTTCCCTAGGTGTGTTACTACCTTGAGTCTATTAGGCAGGTCATGGACCTAGAAAGACAGGAGAGGAAAGCAGCCCAACCTTTTAAAAATCCCATTCCTATTACATACAAAAAGAAAAGCTCCCTTCTATCAGTACATGAACAACTCCCCTTCCTCTGTCCTGTTGAGCCCTCTGGGGTGTCTGGAGACCAGGACAGAACCTGTGAACAGCATGTCAAGGAAAATCTCAAGGCTTTTAGCGGGGATGAGCAGGGGAGCTCCTATGCTACTGAAAATGCTAAATTTTCTCATCTGGACACTGTTAATAAAAATGTCTAACACATCCAGGGCAGGAAGTCCTGCTCAAACCAAACCTCTCCTTTAGGAACCACACTTGCTGTTGCCTGGGACTATGGCTGCTCAAAGACTGGCTTTGTCTGCACAGCCCTGCTTCTCCCAGTTCTACCTGGGCCCAAGGACTCTGGTTCGCCCTGTCCACAACTTCACTCCAGCTTAGATCTTCCTCCACCTCTGCACTCCTCCCCTGCTTAGTGCTTCTCATGGTGTCTGACATTCCCTGCTCATGTCCCTGGTCTGGCCCCCTTGCCTACCCTCATCTAGAATGGATTAATCGATGAGGACACCTGCAACCTTCCCCCAGTCTGAATCTATCTCTTCAATGTTAATTATTCAGTTTTGACAAGAGCCATCTTGGCTCATCCACATTCCAAGCATTGCCTGGAATTTTATCACCAACCCAGGCTAAGTGACAGGCAGAAATAGGCAGAAAAGAATGGAAAGAGAAGGGAGAGAGATGAGGTGGTGGTTGTCAGCTGTACTGTTCTGAATTAGATAGTCCTGAATCTGACTTTTTTTTTAAATACTTTTTCTTTGGAAAGATAGACAACAAACCCAAAATAGTAGTTGCCTCAGGATTTGGGAAGGAGGAGGTATAGATGGGTATGCTTGTTTAAGGAAACTTCAGCTCCATCTTTAATGTTGTTTTTTTTTTTTTAAGAATGTATTCACACCACCTTTGAGAAATTACAAGATAGTAAATAATTGGTGTACTTGTCTAGAAATGGAAGACTTTTTTTGAAAAGTAAAAAATGGGTAAAATCTATGTGTATCACATAATGTGTAAATGTTGGTCTGTATAGCACAGATAACACATAGTCTGATATTGTCTGTTCATGGTCTAATATTATCTCTGCACTGGACTGTGGTCTGCATAGTATATCCCTTTGTGTATGAACCATGGACACTGGTGTGCATTTGACCCTGAAGAACTGTTTGTGGAGCCAAACTTAAAGGCAACCCTTTGACCTTCTTAAGAGTGGGAAGCAAAAGAATGGAAAGTGAGGAACTGAGCTAAAGTTCAGGGAAAGAACAAGGTCTCCCTTGGATCCCTGTGCTTTCTGGAAATGAACAGCAAGGTGGTTCTGGGGTGCTCCCTGCAAGCTGGGATTTACAGGGAGCTCATCGGGAATGAGTCTACTGCAAAGTCTCTCAGCATGATGGAGAGCAGGAATTTCTGCCAGTTATGAGGAAATGTATTCCTGGAGCCACGAGTTCCAGCTCTTCAAGCTGCTGCATGCCAGCAATCTGCAAGTGAATTGTCCCCTGCTCCAAAGTGTACTCAGATTGGGGTTGGGGGCAGTCAGCCCCTCCTTTTAAACTGCTGTTCCTCTCCATTTGTGGCTGCAGATGCCAACACAATTCTTGGTGTATTAATTTGGCTGACAAAGTGAGAAAATGGCGGCAGCATTAATTAAAAATTATATGCCACCCAGACATAGCTTGGGCTTACTTCTCTTAGTATTTTTCTGTACTTCATTCTTTCCAACTTGCAGCTCTATAGATGCCAGGGAGGGGGAAATGTAGTATTCAATAGAAATGTGAACAAAAAGTGACAAATATTAGAGAAGGGAATCCAAATGTCATAGAAATCTTCCATCTTAGAGGCATCTGTAAGACAGATTTTAAAGGCACTAAAGAAAACGGTAAAGAATCCAGGGGAAAGAATTGGATTAATGTTAGGGTGAAAATGGAGGGATTGAGAGAACATATACAAGAAACAATGAATGAATGCATAAAATAAGTGGAACAACAAAGCTATGTCTCTCTCTCTCTCTCTCTCTTTCTCTCTCTCTCTCTCTCCACACACATGCGCACGCACGCGCGCGCACACACACACGCACACACTAAGTCTGTCTGGAAAAGTCTAGCCATTGTTAATATAATGAGAACAGTTTGTGTGATATTGATGTAACCTGGCAGCCAAGAAAAGTGGACTGGAATATACATGCATGAACAATGAGGACTTCACTGTACTAGTCAGTGAGGGTGGTAGGTACCTTGAGTGAGCATGTATGCTGTATAGCTGTCACATTCAAAATGACTGAGTGAGCAGAGCAATAAATCTGTATCGAATTTTGCATTAAGCTTGAACATTCCTCCACAGAGCTATTTGAATGATTCAGAAGGCCAGGGCTATGGGCAACTGGTGATCAGCAGCTTCATCATGACAACACATCTGCTCATGAATCACATCTCCTGTAGTTTTTTAGAGAAATACCAAATCACCCAGGTGACTCAGTCCCTCTATAGACCATATTTGGCACTCTGTGACTTCTGGCTCTTCCCAAAACTAAAATCACCTCTGGAAATGAAGAGATTTCAGACCATCAATGAGATTCAGAAAAATATGAGAGGGCAGCTGATGGTGATTGAGAGAACTATGAGAGGTCCCAAGGTGCCTGCCTTGAAAAAGACTAAAGTATCACTGTCTTATGTACAATATGTCTTTTAGCTTCTTCAATAAATGCCTCTATTTTTAACAGTGTAAGGTATGGCTGGATACTTTATGGACAGATCTTGTGGATGCATGTGTGTATCCCTTCATATTCATATATATCCCTTCCTCTCTCTCAAATCAGCACATTAAAAATGAAAACTAATAAAAAGAATCCCTCTCTCAAGTCAATACATTTAAAAAATTAAAATTAATGAAGAAGGGAATGTGAAGCCCTGTCCTGGTGCCTCAGTTGGTCGGAGCATCATCCCATACACCCAAAGGCTGCAGGTTTGATCTCTGGGTGGTGCATATATGGAAGGCAGCCTATTGATTGATGTTTTGCTCACACATCAATATTTCTCTCTGTCTCTCTCTGTCTCTCTCTCTCTCTCTCTCTCTCTCCCTCCCTTCTTCTTTCTCTCTAAATCAATAAAATTATCATTGAATGAGGATTTTAAAAAAAATTTTAAAGGAGGGAGAGAGAAGTAATACCATCCTTCAATAAAAGGAACCAGAACTTCTTAGAGAAATGACTGAGTCTAGGATATGACGTTAGCCTGGAAGGTCTTACAGTGCTGGAAAATAAGGAAGTAATTAATCAGGAGCAAAACAAAACAAAAACCTCCCTCCCCCCACCCATGGAGGAATGTCAGGTGGACATGCTGGGATAATTTGAGCAAGACATCATACCATAGTATTGGATTATAACCCAAAGTATGAACATCCATGAATCTATACTGATATTGATGATTGACTATATAAATGAGTGCAGAAGAGGAAACAAATCTCATGTAGAGAAAAATTACAAATAATTTAGCTACACATGCCCCCTTCATGGAAGTAGAGAGTTACTCTTCACACCTTACATGTGACTTGCACGCAATGACTTTCTTCCAAAGAGTGCAGTGTGGTAAGAGAGAATGAAAGAGTGTGACTTTATAGTGAAATCGGACAAACATTACCTTGGCAGGGCTGATCAAGGTTAACATCATTGTTGTTCTATCATATCAATGGTATGATCTTTGATATGAGAAGGACACTTCAACTTGGTTGTCTCCCTCCCCAAAACACATAACACCAGTCTAACTGTGAGAAAAACGATTGGACAAACCCAAGTTGAAGAATGTTTTACAAAATATCTGATTCCTTTTTCTCAAATTGGTCAAGGTCACCAAAAACCAAGAAAGTCTGAGAGAGTGTCACAGTCCAGAGAAGCCTAAGGAGATGTGATGAGTAAATGTAATGTGGTGTCCTAAATGGGATCCTGGAACAGTGAAAAGGGTGCTGGGAAAAGCTAAGGAAATCAAAATAAGGTATCCACTTTAGTTGATAATAGTCTATCAATGTTGTATCCTAAAACCATAAATGTACACTGTAGAACTGGGTCCAGTCTGAAGAGAAGACCCTTCCTGCTGCCATCAGAGCCTGAAATCTTCACAACACCTTGATAGCCATGCTTTCCTTGTAAAAAATGAGAATGCTTATAAGCTGTGTTTTTAAAATTCAATGTGCTATAAGTGCTGATTATCTCAGATAGCCTCTGTCGGAAGTTCAAGCAATCTTTTCAGCTATCCAATGTATTTGTTCTAGTTTTCTTGACAGAGTAGGACAACTGAGGCATAGAAGGAAAGAAATAAATTTGGGAAAGGATCCATGAAGTTGAGAT
Organism: Noctilio leporinus; assembly: GCA_004026585.1. Taxonomy (NCBI): domain Eukaryota; kingdom Metazoa; phylum Chordata; class Mammalia; order Chiroptera; family Noctilionidae; genus Noctilio; species Noctilio leporinus. The sequence goes on from PVIW01005432.1 coordinate 29,110, forward strand.
ATACATATTATTGAAAATTAAGAGTCCCCATAAACCCATGTGTTCCATGCTATATCCTACAAAATATAATTTTCTGTTCCTGATATTCATAAGACTAATGTTTTCCTCTTATGTTGAATTTAAAAGTTATCTTCATTTCATTATGCATGTATTAAGGGAACTTTCTAATAAATTTAGTTCTTATCAGTTAGAAGCCTCCTTCTGTTTCACATTGTGTTTCCTTTGTGGCCCGTTGTTTCCTAATCAAAATCACAACTTCTAAATTAAGTGAGAAAAGGATTTTGTTTTCTCAACCCTATTTGATGTGTGAGCAAATCAGAAGCGAGCTAAGGCTGCCACCTCTTTATTTGTTGTGTTAACCAATTAAAAGGTGTTACTCTGTTGGTAATAAAGTACAACTTTGTCCCTTAAGGTCCCAACTCTGGTCGCCTTCCATCTGGCTCCTTGTTCAATTTGCTCACTGGAATCATTCTGGTCTCAGACTCCAAAATCATCTGGCCTCCACTGAGGTCAAAGCCCTTCTTGGTTGGAGGGAAAATATGGAACTATCCCATCCTTTACTCTGAACTGGCTGTTACTGGGACTGGGAACAAAGGGAATGCCACTCTGAGCTAACTTCAGAGATCTCTTCAACAGTTTGTCTCACAAGGCAGCTGTCCACTGAGTGCTGTGCCCTCAGTAACGTTCACACACTCAAAGGGAGAGTAGGGTCCAGAGAGAAATAGTGGAGCCACAATACATAATCACATCTTTCCATATATGCAGTTAGGTGATTTAGTGAACTGGGTGGCTGCCACGCTGCCTCAGACACATGCAAAGCTAGAGGGAAGTCAGCTGAGGCCAAAATACCATCAAGGACAAGTATATGCTTCAGAACAGCATGTCCCATGCTGCCAGTGCTGCTTTGGTCTGACTTTTGATCCAGCTCTTATATTTTTTCAATTTATCAAAATAAGAAAAGATAAACACTTTCATCAAACTTGTGAATTTCCAAAATAGTTTGATAACTGTGATCTCATTTGATTCTTACAACACTTTGTTGTATGAAAAGCCAGGATGACCTTCTCCACTTTATAGCGCAGGACACTTCAATCCTGGAGGTCATGAACTTTGTAGCTAAACCAGTAAAAAGTAACTTTACCACTGGAGTTAAGGTTCTGTGAATTTAACTGTTAGTGTTTTTGTCATACCTGTGCTTTTATTTTTTCTCTGGGGTCTGTATTCATTTGATTGTCTGATGAAATGTCTCCTAAAAAGAGACAGCGTGGGCATTTGCACAGTGCAGCGTGCACACACACACACTCACACACAATTTCATTATAATTTCAAGAGGTTCACCATCGTCCCCGGGTTAAGAACCATGTTGTATACTGTGTAATCTATAGAAAGGTAACAGAGAAAGAAATAAGGAGATTCTGAGAGAGGACAATAAGCACTTTGAAGATGAGAGTAAGAACTAATGCCTTTTTTTCTTTTTTGCCAAATTTTCTCTCTTTTCCTGGAATGTATTATCTAGCAGAAGGAATGGCATATCCTGAAATTAAATGTGTGAAAAATATACACCAAGGAATATATGCGAAAATGGGAATGTGTTGATGGAAAGAAAATAACTGGAGAAGATATTCAACTGAAAGAATGGAAGGAAGGGCAAAATGAAAGGGAAAGATATAATAGTCAGATAGTTTCAATGATAAACATGGTGTAACTACATGCTGGGCACATTTACGAACCCCATCTATGGGTTGCGGATGGGACTTACACTAACAGAACAGGACAGCCTCCAGTGCCAAGTTGGCACAGACCCTCATCGCACTTCCCACACATCAGCAACACCTCTAGCACCTTCTCTCTGGAGAAGCCCATGCTTTGGGATCAATAACCACTCATGCTGAAAACTTAGAAGCCATTTCTTGGCCAGGGTCCTTGTCCCTGTGACTGGGCCCAGTGACAATATCTTGCCTTGCTTGTCAGTTGTCATGAATACCCATATCCCCAACTGCTGAATGGACTCTGAATCATCACCTTTCCTGCTCCGGGGGCTTCTAGGTATGCCAGATGTCACTCACTACCCTACTGTGACCTCCTTCTACGGTGCAAGCTCTCTGGGCTGACTGCCTGGTTCTAAATGAATCTTCGGCTTCATTTTCCAAGTGTGATTTCACTGAGCTTGCACTCATTCTAAATTGCCCAAGTGCAACTTCAATGTTGTATGTCACCTGACTTTTCTGGTCTTAACTTCTCTCTTTGATCTATAACTGTCCACAATCCTGCTTCCATCACTGTACCACCACCACATGACCTTGTCCTTCAGCCCTTGGTAACTCATCTTGGTAGAAGAATTTAGAGTGAATTCATCTCTCCTCAAGTTCAGGCTTCTAAAAGATGAAACTGGAGCTGAGCAGGAGGATTAAATGAGCAGGCAGTACCAGGTGCTGAGCTAGGGTTTGCAAAGTAAACTAGAAAACCAGACCCTCAAGCACATGTTAAAAAAAAATTATTCATAAGTCCTCTAGCCAACTATCCCTGGAAATTCCCTTGTTAAGCATCTTTGGGACAGTCCTTTCTCTTTAAATTGGTACCTGGCTCTAGCAGAGGGGTTTATTCAATAACTTGATCAAGGCTTAGGATGTTAGAATGCTTGTGTGTCCACTGAAGTAAATTCAGGATCAAGTTGTAATTTTGAAAATTGATGGGAGTTAATAATAACAAAATTAGTCTGTTTCAGCCCAGTTACCTCAGTTATTGCAATGATGGCATTTATGTATTCAGTAATTCACCCTTAGCTTGGCTCTCAACCAACACTTGGTCCATCCAGATAGCGTGTACATTTGGACACAGAGTCAAGAATTGCTATTTATTCATTTGGTTGTATTAATGACCAATCTGTGCCTGGTCAATTGGATTAGATCAGTGGGTTGGGTCTAATTGGTTAAATCTATTTTATTTTCCTTAAAAGAAAAATAAAAGCCACACCAACTATTTTTGGTGTATTTTTTAAAAGCACAGGTACCTAGTTTATAGAAGATACCTATAGCACATATAATTTTATGTAAGTCACAAACAGAGTTCAAGGTAACCCATGTGACAATAGGGAAGTAGGGCAAGAAGAATGAAAAAAACAGTTGATGCCCATCTAGAACACGGTTAATACAAACCTTATGCTAAGAAAACATCACATCTAGTATATCGGAGGCACTCATGGGCCTCTTCATTTTATAGGGAAGTATATTTTTGTAGGTCAATTCATGGAGGGTTTGAATAAAATATCAATAAATTCTGACCAAAGAGAAAAATGCAACAGTGATGCACAGAATATGGGAGTGGATTAGCTCTGGTGCACTCTTCATCACCACTCTTCCAAGGAAGTGCAAACCCCTGTGTGCATTTTCCCTGGCTATAATCCAGTGAGGCCTTTCAGTAAAGAGCACACAGGGACCATCGTTGTTGGTGTCTCTTGCAACCTCACCCCTTTCTTTTCCTAAATGTCTCAGTCTAGGGCAATAAGGCTAGAGACTTAAGACAGAATTCTAAAGCCATTTCTACCTAAAGTAAGAATTATACTTGAACCATTCTGACAGTCTCCTTTCATTGAACTGTTAGGCAAATATAGTTAATCTTTGCTGGCTATTTGGAGTTTTGTGTGTTGAGTGGCTCTCTGAGGCTGTCACTAGTATCAGGAGAAAAGGGGTCCATAATTGATTAGTGATGTTCGACATGGGCATAGAAAAAGGGCACTGCAGCATAGAACATTGTTCTGCCCACAGGGAGTGACTGGCTGCAATGAAGTGCCAAGAAATCATATTCCATAGATCCAATTAAGTGTGTCCATTTGAAAAGGGATCAGTACAAGTTCATCCAAAACACAGACAACTAAAATGAGCTCTTCCATGCTCAATATGTTTGGGGATACAGAACTGTTTTATATATGTTAGAAGGAGAATAAGAACACAAAATTTTCCATTGTTTCATGCTGTAACCTAACCTTATTCTTAAGAGAGACACAATAGTCAGATCAATTCCATTCTTTTTTGAAAAAGATTTTTAATTTAATTGCATTGTTGTTATATTACATTCATCCCATTCCCCCCCCCCCTGCTCTCCCCTTCCCAACCTTTCCCACCACTCCCCTACAGTCAATCTCACATGTTGTCCATGTCCATGGGTCATCCATGCTAGTTCCTTGACTAAATTGTTCCCCTTCTTTGCCTCCTTCTTCCTCTTACCCCCTCCTCCTCCCCTCTGCACAGTGAAAGTCTGTTCCTTGTGTTCATGTCTCTGGTTCTGTTTTGCTTGTTTGTTAGAACTTATGTGACTCAACACCAGGGAGACAGACAGCCCAATTAAAAAATGGGCAGAGGACCTGAACAGACACTTTTCTGAGGAGGATATACAAAGGGCCCAAGGGCACATGAAAGAATGCTAAACATCACTAGCTATCAGAGAGATGCAAATTAAAACCACAATGAGATGCCCCCTCACAACTGTCAGAATGGCCATCATCAACAAATCAACAAACAACAAGTGCTAGCGAGGATGTGGAGAAAAGGGAACCCTGGTGCACTGCTGGTTGGAATGCAGACTGGTGCAGCCACTATGGAAAACAATATGGAATTTCCTCAAAAAACTAAAAATGGAACTGCCTTTTGACCCAGCAATTCCACTGCTAGGATTACACCCTAAGAGCCCTGAAACACCAATTCAGAAGAACCTACACACCCCTATGTTCACAAGAGCACAATTTACAATAGCCAAGTGCTGGAAACAGCTTAAGTACCCATCAGTGGATGATTGAATCAAAAAACTTTGGTACATTTACATGATGGAATACTACATAGCCAGACCAATTCTAAGGGTGCGGATCTACACTTTGGAGTTAAAAATGTAAAAGATCAAGCATAGTTATCACTGCTAAACACAAAGAAAACTGCATTTCACAGTTGTAGATGATCATGGGAGGAAAGCAGCCCTTTATGTAGAGATATTTCTCAAGAAGCCAAAAAGACATTGAGCTCACCTATGGCCCACAACCTACACTCTTCACTTGCGTTTCCAGAAAGCCTCCTCAGGTGTTCTGAGGTATCCTCCTCAGCGCAGCTCATGGCCTAACTGACCCAAGGAGCTGGCAGACATTCAGCTAGGGGAAAAACATGTCTGAAATCTTCTTGCAAAGGTACTTTTACCTTTCAACCTCTGATGTCTTCGTTAGCTTAAGCTGCTATGACAAAATATTAAAGACTGGGTGGCTTAAGTACCAGGAATTTCCTTATCAGGTTTTGGAGACCAAAAAGTCAAGATCAAGGTGTTAGCAGGGTTGGTGTCTGGTGATGGACATTTGACCTTCTGGTAGGTTGCAGATGGCTGTCTTCTTGCTGTGTCCCAAACGGCAGAAAAGGTTCTGGTCTCTTCCTCTTCTTATAAGCATACTAATATTAGCCTTTTGGTCCAATCCTCATAACCTTATCTAAATCTAATCACCTTACTAAGGCCCCACCTCCAAATTCCATCACTTTAGGGGTTAGAGCTTCAACAAATGAACTGAATGGGGGGAGGGGCAAGCAAACATTCAGTTGATAACATCTGGTATGTGGTAGAGGAAGGGTAGTTCTAGCAGGCTCCAAATAGGATTATAGATGCAAATCAGAAGGTGTAATTTATTTGTTTTGTACTTTGGGGTCCACCCAGTGACTAGCACATAGTGGGGGCTCATTAAATATTTATTGAAGGGCTGATTGGCAGAATAAATAATAAACAGTGAATAAATAAACGCAGAGATGAGTTAATCCTAGGCCAGGCTAGCCACAGATAAACTGAGGTCATTCTTGTTCTCACATGACTTAGAAGAAAGAGTTTAGAGGATATAAATTCTTGCACACTTATCCAATTCTGAAATGCCACAAGTCCAGGATTGCAATTATGCATGATGCAAATTTCTTTAACTCCATCTCTAGGTGGGAAATGCCAGGGGAATATATTCCCTATCCTTTACTTCCTATTTGGAATCTCTCTGATTTCACTGAGCAGTTGCTTAGAGACTTAAAAAGAGTAGGAAAAACACCATTCATTTCCAGGATAACCTAAACTGGCATTCTCCAACCTCTCTCTCATAAGAGATCATGATGGCAAATAAGGCTTTTTCTTCTTTTTTTCCTCATTTGCACATGCTTTCATAATGTTTTAAACAGAGCACATCATTTAGCAAATGTTACGGGCTGAACTGTGCATCCATCTCCCCAACCTTTTAAATTCATACTCCCAGTGAATTCCTAACCCTCAGTAACTCATAATACGACCTTATTTGTAAACAGGGTCTTTTGGGAGGTAATACAATTAAAACAAAGTCATTTGGATAGACCCTAATCCAATATAACTGGTGTCTTTATTGATAAAGGAAACATTGGAGACTGAATGGCATACAAGGGGAACATCACGTGAACATGAAAATGGCCATGTATAGCAAGGAGAGAGGGCTGGAAAAGACACTTTCTTCACAGTACTCAGAAAGAAGCAGCCCTGTCAACACCTTGATTTTGGTCTCTAGCTTCTGGAACTGTGATACAAACAATTTTTGTTTTCTTAGCCACCCAATTTGTGGTAGTTAATTATGGTAGCCCTTGTAAATGAATGAAAAACAGTTTCAGACATCTTGTGGATAGATGTTAGTCCTAATACACTTCTGTTTAGAGACTGTGCTATAATATGTGGATGGTGCTAGCTACATGCCATGTTGTAAACTATCATAAACAGTTGTTGGGTTAAAACACCTGAAACAACAACAGACTTTTACTTCTCATGCTTATGTGGGTTGGATTTGGTTCAGGTAGATGGTTCTTCTGGTCTCATTTGGGCCCAATTCTATAGGAATAAAATGTCAGAAATGGCACCTCATCCTTAGGGTCTCTTTCCACATAGCCTCTCACCATTCAGCATTCTCCATAGCTCAGGCTTCTTACATGAATCAAGATGCAGAAGTTTTCAGGCCTCTTATTGGCTAGACTTGGAGCTGGTGCAGCATCATTTCTGCCACATTCAGTCAAAGTCAAAACAAGTCATCAGGCCAGCCTAGTTCCCAAGAGAGGACAAACAGGCTCCATCCATCTCATGTTAGGAGGATTGGCCATCATTAACCTATCACCAAATGCTATTTGTTCACCTTCATTCCTCTTAAAGCCAATCCCCCTATGTCTTACAGTTGGCTTTACCTATAGGATCAGTCTGAGACAGAAAACGTAACAGTGGCTTTGGTCATCTCCCTGTCCATCTCAATGCCACTCTTAATCTCCATTCAGAACTAGCCATGGCTTCTGATTCCCATGTTGGTCCTCAAGTTGCTTTTGCTGTCAGCCATAACACAAAGGATCAAATCTCCAAGTTGAACCTCTTCATGCGCCTCTTCACATTGGCTCAGCTGGCTAAATCTTTTGAACAGAGAAACTGGCTAGATCTTTGATTTCAACTCCACAGCATCTCTTTGCCAATACTCCATGTCACCACCCATATCAGGGCCCTGCTTCTAACCAGCCCACCCTACTGTTTCTGTGGATAATTGCCTAGATCTCCCAATCTTGTACATCTACTCTGTTCTAGCTATCTGAATGGATACTGTGTTTCTGACAATTTCCAAAACTGATGTGTCCCTTGGACACCAGATTTGGTATGCTTGGGTTGTCCCTTTGTCATAATCTTCAACATCTGGTCATTCCCTTCTGACCTTGTTTCACTCTGATGTGGGCTTCAAGTCAGGAAACAAGCTGGTCTATATCTATGCTTTCTTCTAGCTGCTTTCCATGAACTAGAGTGACCTAGACTAAATTATATATTTAGAGGCACCTTGGTGACATCAGCTATGAATGGCTGCCTGTCAGATCTCTCATGTATTGACCTGTCCAGCTCCATTTATGCCCAGCCCTCAGCCCTCACCTGCCATAAAACAGAGAGGGGGATGTGTCGGGTCATTGAAAGGATGGCAGAACTACTTTGGTTAATTTAAAAATTTTGGTCATGTTGATCAACTAACTGTGAGATCAACTGTATCAGGAGCCTCCTAGTTGCAGAAAGAAAATTCAGTAAAAAGGAACTAACTTAACTAGAATGAAAATACATCAGCTCTGGTGATATAAAAACACAAGTGTAGGCAGGCTTCAGAAGAAGCCAGACTCAAGGTTCAAATGCTGCCAGAAAGACTATGTTTTCCACATCTCTGGGTTCAGCCTAGTATCCTCTTGGCTACTTTCTCATGCTTCTTGTGAGGCCCCAGCAACTCTAGGTTTTGCCTTAGTGAGACAAGATAGGTGCCATGGTGCCATGCTTATGTCCTTCCAAGGAAAAGAGTGAGAAGCTCTTTCAGTCCTGCCCACATGGGACTCATCTGACTGGAAGAGCTTCTGCCACTTACTCTGTCTAGATTCTTGGACTAAAGAGCTAAGATGTGTTGTTCAACTTAAATGTGGGTTATGTGGAACCTCATGCAGACCCCATGGAATGAGAGGGATGGAGGGTAAATCTCTGAATAAAGATCAGAGACTGGCTGAAAGAAAGGGGGAATAATGTTGGAAGGCAAGGAATGACTGTCCAATACATTGAGAGAAACAGAATATTGGATGGCATGTTCCTAAAAGGCTTGAAAATCTTAAATAATGGGTTCAAAATCTAAATGTAACTAAAATATGTATGAAACATTTCACTTCCCATGAATGCAAAAGATCACCCTAACTAGTACAGGTGTGAAAAAGACTCTAGTCAACAATAAGCCCAATATAAGCCAGTAGCTTGATTTGCCTATGAGTGACAATAATGAAACCCAATGTACTCTTTCTATTAGAACTATTTAACGTTGGAATTTATGGCCTTAGGAGATAGTTTCTAACTTGTCATTAGTCATGCTAAAGCAGAAACTATATAATCACACACAGAGATGTCATTGAGAGAATTTGGGGATTATAGATTAATTAATTAATTCATTCATTTACTTAATCAAATTGGTTGCCTATGTTGTCAAATCTCTTATAGTAGATGCTGAGACAAACTCTGGCATGCAGGCTTGGCTCATTTTCAGGGATCAACACTTATGGAAGCAGGAGTGGGCAGGTGCAATACAGACCCAGCAAAGCCTTCCCCTCAGGGAGCTCTGGAACTTTGGAGAAAATATAGTTTATCAGAGTTTCTGCACTGGGCTAAAATGGCTGGGTGTTGGTGTCCCCATCTTGATTAGCCTAAGGATGTGGACCTCCCAGGAAAGGATAGCTATGTTCCTAGGGAGACAAGTGTCTATATCTGAGGGTGACCCCCAAGGAGCTGTCAGCTGGAGATAGGTTTTTCATGTCCACCACAGCCTACTATGGACCAAGCACTGTTCTAGGCACTGAGAATACAATAGTTAAAACAGACAACAAAGGTCAAACAAGAGCAGACGTTCTAGTGGAAGGTGAGAATAGAATTGTTAAAAACATTGACATGGAGGTGTATCTGTCAGTGGTAAACATCTTGATTACAAATGCATTATGTATGTGGCATACTGGCTGGTGGCACAGTGGATAAAGTGCTGGCCTGCAAACACAAAGGTCGCTGGTTCAATTCCCCAGCCAGGGCACATAATGAGGTTGCAAGCCAGGTATCCAGCCAGGTCCATGGCTGGAGGCAGATGAAAGGCAACCATATGTTGATGTCTCTCTCCCTCTCTGCTTTGCTCCCTTCCCCTTTCTCTAAGAATAATAAATAAAATCTTTAAAATTAAAAAAAAAGTTTAATAAAATAAAAATGCAGTACGATAGGGGTAAGATAAATCATGATGAAAAAAGAAATGTTGGATCATGGTATGACAAATGTGCTATTTTCATTAGGATGGTCAGGAAAACCTCTTTAGTAAGTGGTGTTTAAGTAGAAACTCAGAGCCCTGCATACATCTGGGGCCTGAAGGGGTTCCAGGCAGACCACAAATGCAATGCAAAGGAGGCACAGCAAGGACACCAGTGTGGTTGGGAGTGAATAAGGAGAGAGTAGTTGAGTATGAGCTTAGGAGGATAGCAGAGGACCAGATTGTGCGAGGCCATGAAGACATAGAGGGAAGAGACAATAGAGATGGCATGTTAGAAAACACTCCCTCCATTTAGAGAAGAAAACTAAATTCTATGAAAGAGATATGATTGATACAAATTTGCATAGCTAGGTAGAATCCCAAGAGCAAGTAAAAAAGGAGGTAGAAAATTCATAATGCATCCATTAAGATGCCTTTGACTACTTCTAAAGGAAACTTGAAGTTCAAATAGGATTTCACAAATGAAAATTTTTAAAAATTGATTTTAGATATAGAAAGGTAGGGAGAGAGAAAGAGGGATTTGTTATTTCACTTATTTATGTATTTATTGGTTAATTCCTATATGTGCCCTGACCAGGGAGCAAACCTGAAACCTTGGAGTATTGGGACAACACTCCAACCAACTGAGCTAACCCAGCCAGGGCCCACTAATGGCAATTTTATTTCACATTACTGGAAAATGAGAGTTGAGAGAGGTCTGGGCATAGTTCCATGGATGACTCAAAAGTGTTCATTCCATTTTTCCATCTTCAACGTATCAGTCAGGATGGGGTTGGATATGCTGCAGTAACAAACCCCAATCCAGTGGCTTTAAGAATAAATAATATATTTTTACTCATGCTACATGACCACAGCGGGCTATTTTTTACAGTGGGCTCTACTCACTGTCATCACTACTGTCTGACAAAACCACTTTCGCATAGGACATTGTTGATCACTATGCCAGGAGAAAGTGAGAACTGAGTGTCTTGAAGTGGCAGTTAGGTGCTTTGGTTCCTAAATAACACATGTCATTTCTATCCTTTATTTGTTGACTGGTTAGTACTAAGTCACTTTTTCCTCCTACTCACAAATGAATCTAAAATCACAATTCTACTATATGCCTGGAAGCAGCACCAATGACTATAGAACTTAATATCAGTTTCAACTAACAACTGGTTTTTGCTATCCCACCCCCACCTCAAGGTAACACTCAAAAACGTAAAGGAATGACCACTAGTTTTAAGAGCAAGGAAAATCTCCCCAGAGTTTCTCAACAGTTCCCTCACTTTATATTGGCCAGAAGTGGATCACATGTCCATTATTAACAAATCACCAGCAAGGGACATGAGATTGTTAGGGTTGGCTCAGCTTAACAAGGCAGGATCTGTCTCCTAGAGCCAGGAACTGGGGCACTTGCCACTGAGCCTAAGGGCTGTCTGAAATTGCTGTATGTGTTGAAAAAGATGTTTCTGCTCTGGAATTTTTTAAGGAGTTGAATCCATAAAAGAAGGACAGTTTCATACTGTCAACGATTCAGATATTGAAACTAGAAGGAGAAAGTAGGGGAATGGACGTTGGTAGGTAACCAACCTAGACTACTCAAGGGGAAACAAGGAGGGCTGGAAGTGCCAGTAAAGGGATTAAGAAGTACACACTGGCAGTTAACAAAATAGTCACAGGGATGTAACGTACAGCATAGGGAAAATAGTCAATAGTATTGTAACAACTATGTGTGGTGCCCAGCAGATAGTAGACTTAATTGAGGGATCACGTCATGATTATATAAATGTCTAACTACTAATCTATATGCCTGAAACCAATATAATATTGAATAATAAATATTGAGTGTAATTGAAAGAAAGAAAAAGAAATAGAGAATACTACAGTAAGGATTGGAATAAATAACCGCTAAGATTCTTTTCAACTCAACAACACTCTTATTTTGTGTGAGTCTGTTGATGCCACCATTTATGAGCACAGGCCTTCAGAACATTTGTGGGTGGTAGTGGTCTGAGGAACCAAAGCGATTTCTTTTACTCGCTGTCACTAATCAAATCTTGACAGAGTCCCACATGAGGAAGACATACTCCTACCCATTATGAGGAAGCTCCCAGTTCCTGCACAATGGGCAATTCTGGAACAATAAAGAGGTGAAAGCTCTGGGAAGAGGTGGGGGAAGGGACTAACTTAAAAACTCCATACAGCATAAGGGTAAAAAAAATGTTATAATTGACTCCCAAATGTGTATGCTTTTCTTATCTGCTCTCGTAAGCTTGAATTTCTGTACTGGATAACTTCATTTAGAGCTCTTAAAGTCATTTCAACATGTCCATTACTACTCCTGACCTGAACCTGTTCTTTTGACTGTGCTTGTCATCATATGAGAACCAACTACCAGTAATTTACTTCATTCCTTCATAGAGTTTTACCTAGAAGGTAAAACTTCCTGAGTTGCTCTTCTAGAGCAATCAGAGCAGCTTCCTGATTGCTCTTCTAGAGCCAATGTTCCTTATTCTTGTTGACTTAGAGATCTGGTGAACATGTAAGTCTGACAGTATCTTCCCTTGAGGAAAGCCCACCAATAATTCCTGTAGAATAAATTAAAGTTCCTTGGCAGGGGTTCGATGCCCTTCTGCTAGCTTTGTTTGGAAGACTCCCTCAGAGTTTCTGCTAATCTGCTCTATCCCCTGCTTACACAGCCTCACTACTTCATCTTCCCAATTTTGCTAATGACTTCCCCTCTGCTAGAAGTGTCCTTTAACCCTTGTTTGATACGTCAACTCACTAATTTTTCAAGATTATGACCATCACCAATTGGAGAAAGCTGCCTTTGACTCCCACATTTTCCGTCTAGGGCCAGGGAGTACTCTCAGAGCACTCTGTGCTCACCTTTGTCATGAGCCTTAACCAGGATATGGTGATCACTTGTTTATCTGTCCCCTCCTTAAAGAAAGGGCTGTCTCTTATTTGTCCTGTATTTCAGCACTTAACTGAGTGCCTGGTGGAGGGTAGACATTAAATAAATGATTCTAGAACACAGTCATTAAGAACAGGGTGGGAGCTGAGGGGAAGTTGAGGGAATGGGAAGAAGTACAAAGGAAGAGGGATGGCATGGAGAGACAGCAGCAAGTGGGAAGCTCGTGCACCTCCCATCCTAGGATCAGAGTCTCCTTGTGCCTTGGAATCTGTGTTCTTGTTCCAGTTCATCCATTCTGCAGTTCCAAGAAGAGGCTCTCTGTCTTTCCCTTATGGCAGGCCTTGGTTGAGATCACAAATGAACAGGACTGAATGGATAGGCTTGGGGACAATCTCTAATCCCCACATTCTCACAACCTGCCCTCTGCCTTCACCCTAAGCCCTCTGGGTCTTGCACACCATGCCAGTACAGGTGGGCAGGATCTGGACAGTAGAACTCTATTTTGTTCTTATTTCCCCCACCTCATCCCCAACACATGCCAAAGGGAATGATTATGACTCTCTCCTAGGGATGGCCTCATGGCTTTGAGAGTTAGACCTAGGCCTCTTTCCACAGACCAGATCAGCAACCATACAGGAAGAACCCCATCCTCTGCACCCCCTTACCCTTCAGCGGGCCACTGTCCACTGCAGCAGAGTAATTTCAAAGCTGAGTCTTAGAGGCTGAAGCAGCTTTTCTATTTCTGCCCTAGTGCTCTGGAAATAATCCTGGGAAGAGGGAATAAGCACTGGGGCAGTCTGGGGTCTGTGTGCGTGCTAGAGGCGGGGCGGGAAGCAAAGTGCCCAAGGGGAAGAGTGTAGGCCCTGCTCACTGGTATCTCCGTAACTCACAAGCCACTTGACCCCTGGTCTCAGTTTAGGAACCTGTAGCAATGGGTTTGTCCTCATCTTCCCGCAGCGAGTGTCGCCACTAGGGAGAGGCAAAGGCTTGCAGAAACCTCAACTCGTTCGCTGGCAGCGCACAGCCGGTAGGGTAGGACTCGCCACCAGGGCCGAACCCCGCAAAGGCACGGAAGGTTTGGTCCTCCGAGGGCCAGACACAGAGGGTACAGTCCCGCCTTACAGCCGGTTCCCTGTTTGCCCGCCTGGTTTGTCTTATTGATTAACGGGTGTCCTGGGCTTTGGTGACGGGGAGCTTCAAGTGCCGCGAAGGGGAAGAAGCAAGAAGCCCCCCCCCCCCCAGGCCCCCGGGCGCCCGCGCGTGTAAACGTGGGCGGCAGTGAGCCTCTGCCTCCCGCCGCCGCCGCCTCCCCCGCCCCTGTCCATCCTCTCTTCTCCCCTCCCGGCACTCCCGAGTGTGCGGGAGTGTGAGTGCGTGTGTCTCCTTCGCTCTTCTCGCACATACTCCGGCACCAGTGGCAGGCGGCGAGCCGGTGGCTCCCGACTCGCTCGCTGCTGCCGCTGCGCTCCCGCCTGGCCGCCGCCTCTGCAGTCGCAGCCGGGCATGGTGAGTGAGTGCGGTCCAGCCGCCGCGCTTCCCGAACCTGCCACCTGACCCTAGCCGCAGCCGGTTCCGTCCCAGAGAGCCAGCCTGCTGCGGCCGTGCGCTGCGGGGCGGGCAGTCTGGGGCTCCGGCGGCGAAGCGGCGCCGGGAGGTACCGCTCATGTGCCCTCGGTAGCCAGCGCACCGGGCCGCGGGGCCCCGTCTCGGGAGCGGGCTCTACACCCTTCCTGGCCCTGAGCTTCGCTCCTCGAGGACTGCGCGCTACATTCCTGCTCGCCACTCGCCTCCCGCCTCAGGGGCACCGGTCGCTCCACCCCGTGACCAGCTCCCTTTCTTGTCCCGCAGGACCCGCCCGGACGGGACCTCGCCGCTGTCGCCTCCTGGAGCAGCGCTTAGGGTCCTGCCTGAGCTAAGCCGAGCTCCGGGCCGTGCCATTGCCAGCGGGGGATGGGGCTGCCCGGGAGGCGCGCGGAGCCCGCAGGGGGAGCCCGGAGCCGGCGCGCAGTGTGAGAGGAGCACAGCGCCCGCGCCGGGCCGGTCTGTGCGCACCGCGCGTCCCTGTCGCCGCTGCCGCGGCTCGCGCCTCGATGGCGCCGCTGCCCCGGAGCCACTGACCGCCCCGCGCCGTCAGCCCGGCCTGCGCGGCTGCCCTCGGAGCCCGCCGGCCGGGGAAGCGGCCTGCCGCGGAGGCTTACCCGCGCCCTCCCTCCCGGCCCCACCATGGCGCCGGGGCGCCTCCTGCTGCTGCTGCTGCTCTCGCTGGAGTCCCTGGATCTGCTGCCCCGCGCCCGTGGCGCCCGCGGCCGCGCCGCTAACAGGACCCTGAGCGCCGGCGCAGCTGCCGTCGGGGGCCGGCGTCCCGGGGGCACCCTGGCCCGAGGTGGCCGCGAGCTGAACGGTACCGCCCGGGCGCCCGGCGCCCGGGAGGCGGGGAGCCGGCGGGAACAGCCCGCGCCGGCGGTGGCGGCAGCCAACGCGGCCGTCACCTTTGAGACGTGTTGGGGCTACTACGACGTGAGCGGCCAATATGACAAGGAGTTCGCGTGTAACAACAGTGAGAGCGGGTACCTGTATTGCTGCGGCACCTGCTACTACCGCTTCTGCTGCAAGAAACGCCATGAGAAGCTGGACCAGGGCCAGTGCAACAACTACCAGAGCCCGGTTTGGGTACAGACGCCCAGCACTAAGGTGGTGTCGCCGGGGCCCGAGAACAAGTACGACCCGGAGAAGGACAAGACCAACTTCACCGTCTACATCACCTGCGGGGTGATCGCCTTTGTCATCGTGGCTGGCGTCTTCGCCAAGGTTTCTTATGACAAGGCCCATCGCCCTCCGCGGGAGATGAACATCCACAGGTGAGAGTCCCTTCCGTAGCTCGCCCCTCTGAACCCTGGCTCTGAACCCGCTTGTCTGGTCTTCTTCACTCTCAGCATCATCACTGCTCTCCTGACTCTCTCAAGTCAGTTTTTGTCCCTGCTTCTTTGACATGCAGTAAATCAGTGCTTCTTTTACCCTCTTCTCCATTCTTCAGAACTGAAACACATGCTTGGGGTGATAGGGGGATTCATAAAGGAAGGATGGGTGGGGTCCATGAAGTTGAGTATAAGAATTTTCCAAATTCTGTAAATCCTGGATGGGGGTCCAGGGTTTAGTTGTTATGGCATGTGGGCATTTTGGTGTAGTCTCCTAATACATTTGGTTTTTTGAGTCAAACTGTAGGATTTCGTTCAATAAAGGAAGCTGTCCAATGTTGGAACCTTACTGAAAAGAGTACCAAGTGATTTAGTGTGCACTGGACAGTGTCAGAGATGGGAGCCATGCACAAAGGATGCCTCCTGGGGGAAGAAGCAAGGAAGATTTATCCTTTCCAGGTTGACCAAGGGCAGAAGGTGTCTCCTCGCACATCCTGCTCAGGGGGCTGCTTATCCTTCGGTCTTGAGCCTGAAGGACTTGTTCTTTAAAACCCAGTAGGTAGAACTCTCTGAGTTAGCACTTCTTGCTGTGGTAAACCTGCTGGGCATCCACTGCTTACATTAGGGAGGCAGTAGGGGATGCCTGCTACTAAAACTTATGCCACCAGCTCAAAATATGCTAGGTAGTCCATGGTTTCACTATGACTGCCTCCCACCCCAAAGCCCAGAGACCAGGAAACCTGCGGCTGGGAACCGAGCACCCAGGGGACGTAAACTGATCTTTGCTTCCAGTCCCCTCGAGGTTATAGATGGATGGACGTGGTTTAACAGAGTCCTGTTAGGGAACAAACACTACCTGAGGGAATTCCATTTCTGGCTGGCATGTACAGTGGCACTGCGCCTCTCAGACCAGCCCTGTCTGGAGTTTACCTAGTAGCCCCCCACACTCGGCCATAGACCTTTAGCTCATCTCTACACTCTGCTTGCTCTCCCTTTGTCCTGGAAACCTCCCTTGTGGATGTGAACATTAATCATCTGTACCTTGATGAAGACAGAGAGGCAGATAGAAATTTCTGGGCATAATTTGTTTTCCCCCTTGATACTGGGGATGTTGAGCAAAGATGATACTCCCTGGTAGGGCTAATTGAGTCAAATCTTCCAAGTGTGGGTCCGTCAATGCTGGCAAACTCAGGTGTTGAATTAGGAATCTTCCAGGAGTCCTGTTTATGACTCTTGTTAATCACCCTAAGGGCCACAATGCCCTCCATTTCAGTCCCTTCCTATTGCTCAGGTAGTAAGTCTGTGACTGGACTAATGGAGGAATTGTGGCAAATAATTTGTGCTCAGGGCAGGTTCTTAAATGCAGAAGGCAGGTGGGATGGACAGCAGGATAAGACATTCCCTTCTTTTGGAGAATTCTGTTCACTTGCCTTGGAACGCAAAGAAGGAACTGCCTGCAGACAAGCAGGTGTACCCATTCCATGTCATCCCCCTGTCTCTGCTTCCAGCCCCAGAGAGTTGTCTTTTTTCAGCTTGTCCTATGGTCCTGGCTTCTTATCATCACATCTTTCACTCTGGCTGTGGCCTGCTGGTTGATTGCTACAAACCTTCCTTTGAGCGTTGTTCTCTGCTGTCTTAGGGAGAGTTGCCCCCTTCCCTGCCCTTGCCATTTCCTACTGAGTTTATTCATCATCACCTAGAAGGATATGATGGTGTTTGATTGCTGGCCTTGGCCTATGTTCTACTGGCTTGTGACCCTGGAGATGTCACTGTCCATCTTTGTGTTTTCTCCTCTCCCTACTGCACTGACCTCCCTGCCCCAAACCAGGGTGTCTGGATGCATGGCTCAGTGGCAATGCCACTGGGGGCAGGTTTTCTCTGGGGTCAGGGAAGTAAGGTAATTAAGGGAATGGAGATGAATTTCAGCCCTCACACCATTATGTAAATATGGGATGTTTCTCTCTCAAATTCAACTCCTGATTTTATTCAGTTCACAGCACCTCTCCAGCAGCTGCAGTCTTGCCTGATCAGTGCTTTGGAAACCATCATGTAGGGGCTTGTTAGGTAGGGGACAGTCCCTGTCTGTGTCTGGGCGAGCGGGGAGGGAGACAGAGCTTGAGAGAGCCATCTAGGACACTCTGTGAGTGCCCTTGGGCAG
Organism: Noctilio leporinus; assembly: GCA_004026585.1. Classification (NCBI taxonomy): domain Eukaryota; kingdom Metazoa; phylum Chordata; class Mammalia; order Chiroptera; family Noctilionidae; genus Noctilio; species Noctilio leporinus. The sequence goes on from PVIW01005432.1 coordinate 46,893, forward strand.
GTGGGGGAAACTTAGTTTTTAGTTTGGGTAAGTCAGGTGCAGCAGCCTCTCAGGGCGACCTCTTCCCAGGCATGTCAGGGTGAGTGTGCACATTTCAGGGAGCTGCTCATGGGCTGATGGGTGTGCAGGCTACCTCAGCTCGTCTTACTTGGCTCACCCCCGAGGTTGCTGCTTGCTTTCTGGAGGAGCAATAGGGGCAGAATGTCTTGTTGGGGAATTGAGGTAGGGAGAAGGAAAGAGTGATGGAGAAAAAGGTAAATATTTGTGCCACAATGAGTTTTCCCAAAGGAGAATGGGGGATAAGAGAGAAAGAGTACTCTTCTGAGGGCAGGGGGGATAAACGGGTCTGCGCTTGGTTAGATATTCCTTGAAACAGTTCATCAAAGACTTTTCTGAAAAGACAGGGAGCTTATTCTTGTATGATCTCTCAGAAGATGGGAACTGGGCAAGCAGGGACTGAGTTAGGAGAACTACCTCACTGGAAGGGATATTGGTGGGAGTGTTCAAGGGGCAGGCAGAGAGATGCTGCCCCAGAATCAGCTATCTGCCTCCCTCTGGATTCCCAGGCTGCCCACGTACCCCTTAGGTGTCAGATATTCCTTTACCTTTTCCTGTCCCTTCAGGAAAGAACAGGTTTAGATTTTTCCAGAAGTGATTAGATGTTGCCATCCTGCTCCTATGGGGGAAGTCAGTGCCTGTAAAGGAAAATGATCAGCTCTCTGGTGATTCTAACAGCTGAGCCCAGTCTCATTGAGCAGCGAAAGAGAGACGGGCAGAGGAACCCATGCTCTGGACCTGGACAGCCACACCTGGAGAGACAAGGGGTGCCTGCCTTTCCCAACTGAAGTCCCTTTACCCCCTAGGGTCCTTTCCTCAACTTCTCCTTTTCACCTGCCCAGGCTTAGGCTCAAGTTGTTGGGCCACAGGCATACCCTGATTTTGAAGTCCCCCCTTTTATTATCTTTATTGGGGGTAGGGTGAAGACAGAGCAAGAGATAGACAGACAGACAGACAGAAACATTTGTTGTCCACTCGTTTATGCATTCATTGGTTGCTTCTTGTATGTGCCCTAACCAGGGGTTGAGCCTGCAACCTTGGTGAATCATGGACAATGCTCTAACCAACTGAGCTACCTGGCCTTGAGGCATCCACTGGTTTTAATGTTTCATGAGCAGTTTCTGTAGTGCTTCCCTGGGGCTGTGTGTACAATGAGGGGCTGTTGATACTTTCCAAGGGCTGGGGTTCTGCTCAGGGAAGGCCCCAGGAGACTGGCTTCCTTTGACATTCAATTCCATGGGAACTGTCTCATGTTCAAACCTGTTCTTTCCTTCTCACCCTGACTTCGTTCATGAGTGTCTAGGGAGATGAGAATCATTCTGAGGGAGGAACTGTGTGGTTTTTTAAACAATGGCTAATTAACAGATAGGTCAGGAAGCTATTAGGTTGCTTTAGATGCTGTGGGTAAAGTCAGAACTGCCCAGCAAAGTGATAGGGGGATTGGAGGAATCTGGGGGTGGGGTGGGGGTGGAGAAGTGCTCATGGCTATGGAGAAAAAACCAAAGTAGGTGGTTTTAGACAAAAGAAAAAGTATTAGGAGGCGACCCTTATAACCAAAGGGCCTTGTCATCTTTGGTTTCCTCTCCTTGTTTCTAGAGGAGTCAGGAGTCTGCTCTACTTTTCTCCCTCTAGAAAGTAATTACAAATCCAAAGCCCTGTTTCTCACTCACAGACTAAATAACTGCAGGACCACTTTACTGACTGAATTAGTGAGTTCTCTTCTTGGGTTCTTGGGCAATGAGTTTTCAAATCACTCCAAACACTCCAATTTTTGAAGCACCTTGGGCTCATTATAATGAATCACTCTAAACAGAGTCAACTTGTTTTTTTATTTGTTTATTTTTTAGTTTTTGCTTCAAATATAGCAGTTGGAAGGAAGAAAAAAAAAGCATCTTGCCTTGGACTGAAGGTCTTCATCTTGCATGTTTTCCATTTTATTTCAGTAAAAAAAAAAAAAAAGCATGTAGGAATAGCAGTGAAATTGCAGAAACTTTAAGAAGGCTTATGGAGGAGTGCTCAGGGAAGGACACCAGAAAAACAGAAAGGAGCAAAAGTAATAAAAGGAGGAAGGTAATCAGGATGGTTGCTCAGATGCTGGGCTCAGTTTCTCTGTGACGCCTGTGGGCTACATGCATGTGCTTTTGTTCAACAGAGGCACCCTGCCTCTTGTGTGCTGCGGGCAAGATGTTTTTAACCCGGGAGCGGATGTTTGTTACCTTGGATACATGAGGCTAGCAGAGTTTATTCTTGATTAGGCAGGTCAGACATGCAAATACTTTTAAAAAATTCCTGGACTAGGCCATTCTCCCTGGTATGTGACTTGCTGTCGTCATGTCCTCTCCCACCCGACCTCACTCCAGATAGCAGCATGCACCTTTGTCCCATTTTCCCTGCCCCAGGCTCAGAGCACAGATGTTTGAAGGAACCTGCTGCTAAGGTACCAAGAGTTTACCCACAGTTCTAGGCTGCTAAGGCACAGGGGGAGAAAAAACCCAATGCATTCTTTCCAGTCTGTTTTCCTGAGAGATCAGATTGCGCAGTCGATTCAGGTCAATTGTGCAGGAAGCAGTGGTTAAAACAGCTAAAAAAGTGAGCTGACCTAAAGCGGTTAATTTGCTTGCCTCAGCCAGACCTGCCCATAGATCTGGAAAAGAAGGGAACCACACCAAAAGAAGCTTCGTTCTTCTGGTTTCACTGCCTGATTTCTCAGGGCCTGGCAGGATTGCCTTTACATCTTAACTGTCTGGCTTCTTTTCTATCGCTGGCGAGAACCTCGGCCACTTGTTGGAACTAACGCCCAGCTCTGGCTACTGGCTGTCACCGCTCTTGTTCCCTGCCACACTCTCTCCATTCTGAGTTCTGGACGATATATTTTCAAAGTTATGGTGGACTCAAATGCATTGTCTTACAATTTCTGTTATATCCCTTGACAGTCTTTATATCTTGTGGAACCACAAAATTGTGGTTTGAACTTTTGGGTGTATCAAATACCTGATTTGAGTTTGGTGTGGGGAAGAGGGACTGTCACAGACTCTATTAGGGACTAGGTTAACTTCATTTTTAAGATGCCTTCTGCTATAATGTTTTCCTCTTCTTTCTGTCTTGAGAAACTCATTATTTTCCCCTGAGTCACGTTTACAACCTTGCATGTCTAGCATCCTCTTTTGCACATATTTCGGAGAGGGAAGAGGGGTTGGGGGAGGAGTTGACTAGCAAACCCCTGGGTGATCTCAGTCCCTTAAGAGCAGGACAGATCGCCAACCCTGAATATTATTGTTATTTTTATTTTTCTTCTTATTTAGAAGTAAAAGCAGAATGTTCTGAATAGGCTAAAGGGTACTCTTATCTTGTCATCCATTGCAGAAGCATAGAATTTTGTTTTTTATTATTGACACTACCACAGATTTCCCCTCTTTTGCCCTGCTCCACCCAGCTTCCCCACCCAGCTTTGGCCTTCACTACATTGGTGTCTGTGTCCATGGGCCGCCTTTATGCATATATGTTCTTTGGCTAATCTCTTCTAGCCTAACCCTACCTCCCTCCTCTCTGAGATGTCAGTCTGTTCCTTGGGTCCATGCCTCTGATCATATTTTGTTTGTCAGTTTATATTGTTCTTCATTAGATTCCACATGTGAGATCATATGGTATTGCCTTTCTGTGACTGGTTTATTTTGCTTCGTATAATAGTCTCCATGTCCATCTATGCTGTCGTAGAGAGTAAGATTTCCTTCTTTTTTTATAGCTGTGTAGTATTTCACTGTGTAAATGTACCACAGCTTTTTTACCCACTCATCTGCTGGGAGGCAGTTGGGCTGTTTCCAGGTCTTGGCTATTGTAAACAGTGTTGCTATGAATATAGGAGCATAAGATTTTTATTGTAGTTAAGTCACTTAAGCTAATTTCCTAATTTTATAAGTGAGGTAACCAAAGGATGGGAGGCTGGATTCCAATGCCAAGGTTGCTCTCATTCATTCATGGTGAATGAGTGTGGTCTAGAAGCCAGGGGCCTGCATCCTAGGCCAACATTTGTTCCACGGTACTGCTTAGCCTTGTCTTCTTGCTCAAGGAAAACCTATTCTGCCTAACTTCACATACATATTTCTTAGTCATCATCAAATAACTTGCAGATTAGAGATGTGAGCAACAGCTTTCTTCCCTACAATTTTTAGTCTTGCCTTTTTCAGGTTTTCCATACATTAAAATGAATTTTGTTGATCTTCCCTGGTCTTTTCGCAGTTTTTCTATATATCTTTTTAAAAGGGCAATAATCCAATCTAAGCATCATCCTTTAATAAGATCTGAGTAATGCAGACCGTTGAAGACATGGCACAAGCCAGATATTTGTGAACCCAGGCAGCGGTGGCTGAATAAAACCAGGAGCAGAAATCTTAATTAAAATTGGGGCTCACTCTCTCTCCCTCCCAGAGAGGGACGAGAATCCTAAAATCCACCAGATCACTGAGTTTCAGCTTTCAAGACCCCAGACACCTCCAGGCATTCGTGGGCCTGCATGTGAGTGATTTCGAGTTTGTCCTCCAGGATGACCTCTGCATATATATCTAAGACAGCCTTGTGCACCGCAGATGCACATCCACTTTGGCCAGTGCTGTGTTTTCTCAGCTCTGGGCCAGGACATCACAGAGCCCAGGTGAAGGATCCAGAGAAGCTTCTGTCAAAACTGGACATTGGGGCCCAACCGTTACAGGGAATTAATCTCCATGGCCTGCATTTTGAGGCCTTTACCTACTGCGTGCCTGATTCTTCCTTTGAATGAACCAGGGCATGCATATCCGAACGAGTCATCCTTCTGAGCAGTCACCTTGGGAGGCTGCATGTTGATTCTTACCTGGAATATGTTGCCCCATTCCTCTCTTGGAAGGGCTTTCAGAGCCCATGGCATGTCATTGTGACTCTGTAACGGTAGCATATTTTTATATGCTCAGGGTAGATCTGACTCTTGTAAGCAGCAATAAGTCATGGGGCTGAGGCCGATGAACGAAATAGGTGATAGGCCGGCTATCCATCAGAAATAAAGAGTGCCTCCTGTAATGAGACCTGCTCTCCCAGGGGCTGTGTCAGCTGTCTCCAAAGGCAGGTACTCAGGGGAGGTGTGCTTGGAATGAATGGCAGGCCTGCAGACCGGGGCTTGGTTCTCTGTGAGGGCCAACTTGCAGGGGCCACTGCTCCCATGGAAGCACAGTTACTGACTGGAATGGAGAAAATCAGCTTCATGCCATATCACTGTGCCAGGCAGACAGTGGTGAAGTTGGGAGGAGGGAAAAGAAAAAAGATGAATGTGCAGAAAACTGCCCAGAAAGGGTGGGGGAAAAGGGGGAAATGTCCCACATTTCTGCATGAGACAATAGAGAGCTCAATTTAGATTCCTGATTTGATTCTAAGGTTGAAGGGACCCGATTTCTCAGGGACTTGTGTGGCTGGGCGTGGGGTCAGAGACCGGTGTTCTCTGCACTCTTTCCCCTATGCAGGTAAATGCTGTCGCTTCTGCAATTTAACATTCGGATGAGGTCACCGCTTGGGCCAGACAGCCATCGATGAAGTAAAAATGTTGGCAAACACAGGAAGATGGGCTCCCAGGGGGCATTGCCAGTAGGTTCCTAATGTGCATTGACTGTATCTCCTGAGTCCCTTCTGAAAGTCCATTCACTTGATAAGATTGATCAGGGGAATGGAATAAGGGGTGGGCTGGGCTTCATTTGAGGGCAGGTGATAGGGGGCCTTCAGGTGCAGCAGTTGTTGCCAGTTCTCATTCCTCTTGGCAGCTGGAGAGCAGCAGGTTGTGCTGCTGTGGGTGGGATGGCATTCCTTCCTCTTTGTCAGGAGTTAGCGGGTGAGGAGGGGCCAGAACTGGCATTGTTCCCACTGCATGGGCTGGGGCAGAACACCCAGCTCTTCTTAGTCCCTAAAAGGCACTCTTGGTCATGCTGGGAGGAGTCAGTCCTGCTCTGTGACTGGGGTCACCTCTTGCCTCTGCTCACATGTCAGGAAGTGGCGACTGTCCCCCAGGAGCTTACACAACCTCATCACCCTGCAACCCCAGAATGCCAGCATTGAGGAGGACCTGCTGTCTCAGTTAGATGAGGATTCAAGTCACATGGATGGAGAGGGGAGGGAAACACTTAGAAGAGCTCCCATTCTGCAGGGCTTTCTCCGTACCTGGCATTCTGCAAAGCACTTGACTGGTGGTGTCTTACTGCACCCTTCCATAGCCCTCTTAGTGTAGGTGTTCATTTAATAGATGAGAAATCAACTCAGAGAGGCTTAGTGAAATCTTAAAGGTCATGGAGCAAGCACATTGCTGGTCTCCATTTCCTTTGGGGGCCGGTAGGGCAGCTGGCTCTCATCTTCCTGGTTTGTAAATCATCAATGATACTTAGATTACTTGAGAAAGCAAAGACCCACCTGCTTGTGTCCTAGGACAGGTTGTCTCATAAGGGATGGGAAAATAAATGGCCTGCTGATATGGCACTTCAGAAATGGGCTGATGACCCTTACACCATATGCTGGCATGAAGGAGCCCTGGATGGTATAAGGGCTCTTTTAAAAGAATGGATAATTTTGGCTGGGGATAGTGAAGGCAATACAAAGAAAATGTAAAAGCCAAAACCAAAATGAAATACCCTGATTTTGATTGAGGAAAAAAGAAACCCAAATATAAAACCTTTTGCTGTATTGAAAGAACCCCAAGGCAATTCTACAAGAGTCCTAGCTCCTGAGAGTAACAGAGGTGCTAGAGAAAAGTGATCTGGGAGTGGGGAGGGAGTGGACCTTGGGCTATTGCCAGTTTTATTACTGAGATGGACAGTACACAAACAGCTCCATTTATCATACTCCCCCCACTTCCACCCCATTTATCACATCTAGCACTGTGCACACAAGACAGAATTTCAGCAGCTCACCCCTGCTTTTCTGATCTAGCTCTCTTCTTTTCCTGTCTTGATTCTCTTTGCCCTGCTTCCCAATTCCTTGCTCTTTCTTTTTCTTGTGTCCTTAAGCCCTCTCCCCTGAAAGGTACGTGGAAAGGAAGGCAACCGGAAAATCCTGTGAGCCCTGGGTTCTGCTCCCAGGCTCTGGTCATCAGGGTTAGTGGTGATGACCGTGGCATGGTCCATGGTGGGGCTCCCATACCCAGGTCTGCAGCTCCAGGGCAGGGGCTCCAGACCCGTGTGCTTACCTAACAGAGGTGGTGGTGGGAACTGCTTCATGGCCCTCCCCAGGAACCTGGGCTCCTGTGCACTTTTTTTTAGCCCTGGCCCTCCCTGGCTCATTCTCCTCCTAGTCTGAGAGCAGAAGAACCCTGGATCCTCCTTGTGGAAAGCTACTGTCACCATCAAGTCCCCTGGAGGCTGAGTTTTGACTAGGCTTGGTGGCCCCAGCCTTGGCCCTGCTCCCCAGAGACATTTGGGAGAAGTCGATGCTTTTTGCAGGTTTCCCAAACCCTCTCATTATGCCTTGTTTTTTTGGCATTTGGTCTCGTGTACTGTTCCCATTAGCTCCGGCATTAAACTCTCATTACTTGGGACATCTGTCCTCTGGACATATTTGTGGCTGCCTTCGCCAAATGTCCTCTTCTGGGAGGTATGCTTTCCATCCATAGTCACCTCTTCACTCCTCTCTGGGTTCTGCTGCTCCAAGGAGGACCCAGAGAGGGCATGCCTGGGTAGGAAGCATGCTGTTCATTTTGAGTGACACCTGAGAGTGTGTGGTGGGTCCTTGGGAGATGGGCAGGGTGGGGGCTGAACCGTAATGGCAAAGAAGTTGCCAGAAGAACTTTTTTTCCGAAGTCCTAGGATTTCTCTCAGATACCAGCAGTAGGGAACACTAATGGGCAGCTTTGCTGAACTCCCAGGGTCACCTAACCCACCTCCCTGAGATGACAGGGCTTGAGGCCCAGTGCAAGTACCCAGGCTGCTCTAGAACATGCAGAACTGGTATCCAGCCTGTCTGTTGGACGAGCAGCTGGCCCTCACTGGCTTTTTACTGCATCCTGAGAAATTTGCCTGAACTTTCCCAGGAAGGCTATCCCATCGACTTGGAAGGCTCTTAATGCTGTGGGAAATCATACAGCTTTTCCGTTCTCTTCTAGGATAATCAGCAGCCAGATCTTAGCCACCCCCATGCCAGCCCCCACCCCCACCTCCCACCCCCAAGCATTTGCGAAGAGAATCTGGCAGGTCTTTAGCAGAGGATCTGTCACTTCTCTCTCTCTCTCAAGTCGCATCATTAAAATGTTTCTTCTTGTTCCTTTTGGTGTCTCTGTCCACTGTCACTTCTGTCGCCATCTGTCCTTCTTTTGATTCTTGCTCACTTCTGTTGAGTGTGTTCCCTTTCTGTCTCCCTCCAGTATCCTTCTTGAACTTGTCCTGCTCTAACTGCATCAACTGGGACACCATGAATTCAAAATTTCTCCAGATTGGATCTGGGGGAAGTTGTTTTCCTTTTCTCTATTTGATAAAAACTGATGAACAGATTAATAGCTCAGACAAGACTGTGGGGATTGTGTAGGGCACATATAGCTTTCAGAAGGACAGCTTTTTTTCAAGCAGGCTCCTCCTTAGACAATTGGTCTGCTAATTACAAATCATTCCTATCTATTCAGTAAAGTGGCTCTCCAAAGATCAGGTGTTTTGTTTTGCTTTGTGATCCTGCAGTGCCTCAGGAAGCAGTAAAAATGCATTTCCTTTAAAGGGTTTTGTAATTTCCATGACTGTTTCATTGATTGGGATTAGTCTGCCCCCATTTCTGCTGATTGGTGATGCTTAACATTACCTCCTTAATTCCTGGGTTGGGGGGCACTCCTGTTAATTTCTCCTCTTCTTGTTTCTTTTCTTTAGTATTTCTCTGAGTTTCTAGAATCCAGAAACTGCCTCCTTTTGGCTTTGAGAATTGTTACAGATGATGCCTGAGCTCTCAAATGATAGCTCATTTTGAGGGCTCACTTCCTCCCCTTCAAGAATAGCCCCCTGGCCAGGTGAGATTAGGAACCCAGGAGCAGATTTAGCACCACTTGCCCTGTCTTTGGGGGATCAAGGGACACTGAGCTCTGCCTTTCTCTGGCCTGTGCTGTCTGGGGAGCCTGCTTCTACATTATTATCTCCAATGCCCCTGCTTGGCCTGAGGAGACAGCATCACACCTACTGCAGGGCATGACAGGATATACCTATAGAGGACCCGGGTCCCTTATAGAAAGGGCTTTGATCTCTCTCCCTTTGCTGGTTTATGCAACTCTTGAGGGACACCTAGCAAAGCAACGTAGGGGTGTCAGTCATTCAAACACAATTTAAACATCTAAAAGTGACTTGGGGGGAAATTGGCCAGTCACCAATCCATTTCCTGCCCCAAGATGTCAAGGGGACAAGTGTGTTTGTCTGTTTTATTCATCCCTGTATTGTAGTGACTAAAGCAGAGCCTGGCACAAAATAGGTGCTCAGTCAATATGACTGACTGACTGAATGACTTAATTAAAATGGAGAGGATTGGGGTAGTCTTTTCTCATATACCCCACCCTTCTGATGGTTGCATTGATATGAAGGTACTTAAACTTGGAAATGAAAATAACGTTTATAATTTTGTTTAAGAAAGGAAGGAAGGAAGGAAAGGAAAGGCAGGAAGAAAAGAAAGCAAAAGGGAAGTAGGAAGAATGAAGAAAAAAATCCTTTGCAGAAACTGTTGCCCTGGCTGGTTTGATCCATTTGGCCTTTTACACCCCAATAAAACACTGATTGTTTTGCTCATGATGTGAATCCATTTGCTTTTCACTGGGACTTCATCCTGAGGCATCCTTGCATAGCATCGGAAGCACAATTTGTGACAGCCTCAAAGAAAGGAGCAAACTGACACTATTTTGCAAAGTCCAAGTTCAAGGTTCAGCAAAAACTGGTGTGCGACCAGATGCATTCCGATTCTTAGTTCTGAGTAGGAAATATGGAATGTGGGTGGTCCCTTCCATGGTGACCCATGGCCACAGCCATGCCATGTGGTAGCTTACTCTCCATACCAAGAGTTTTGACCCCCCGGGCATTGTTGAGTCAGTCCTCTAAGCCTCCCTTCTTCCACCTGTACTTTTGTTGTGGCCCCATAGTCTGAGCCAGTGTAGACACTGGGAAGTTGTATTTGGGTGTATTTATTAATCAAATACATAGTGTTTAGTAGGTGCCACATTCTGTTCTAAGTGCTCTACAGATATTAACTCATTTAATCTCCATAATAACCCTGAGAGGTAGACATTATTTTTTGGCCTTATTTTGGCTTGTTTTTTCAATGAGGAAACAGAAGCATAGAGTACTTAAGTAGTTGGCTAATGATCACCAACACTGTGTTCCAAGTGACTGGCATTCCAACCTAGGCACCCTGGCTTCAGAATCCTCATGTTTACCCACTGGTCTGTACCACCTTCATTTTGCTACCCCTATAGATTTAGGTCTGTGCCCAGAGAAAATCAAGAAGATGACACCAACAGTAACAGCAATAATAGCAGCAGCAGGTACATTTATTAACTCATCTATCACTAGGCTGCCCAAGAGCTACAACAAATCTTGGTAGCATTTTTGTTTCCCTGGTTCCAAGTGGGAGCTACACCTGACACATTCAGATCTTTAATTCATTCTCAGACAAACAATCCAAATATTTCTGAAAAGTCTGTGCTTAGTGTTGATGTGACCCAATTTCCCAGGCCTGGGTGAATTTCTTCATGATTGATGAGTCAAGGAATGGAGTATGTGGGGATGATGCTGTTTGGGAATGAATGGGGCCCCAGGGGCCCAGGTCCACTCTGCCCAGCTCATGGCTGGCCAGAGCGACAGCTCCAAGCCAGGCACCCATCAGAATGGAGGGACCAGCCCTGCTTGCCAGGGGGAAAAACAAAGCAGGCAGGCTGCGTCTTTGCTCACTGAGTTCTGTGATGTTTATCGGCCACGATGAATTCCAATTGTGCGAGGACAACTCAGACCTGCAGAACAGCTCAGTGCAGATGCACAAACATTGTTACCACAACAAAGAGAGCGCGCCATCCATTCGGAGTCTGTCTGGGAGAAGAGCGGTCTTGTGCGTACACAAAGCGGCAGCTGTGTCTTTCAAGTGGACTGCAAGAGAACCGGGAATAAGGAGAACTAAATTAAGCCATTCTCCTTGGGCCATGTTTATTAAAAATATATTCACTCCTCTTGTCTGGGGTGCATATTTTGGAGCATAAAAGCCCCCTGGATGCCCAGTAGAGAAGTATGAGGACAAGGTTAAAGATGACGCTAGCAGTTCCCTGGGTGTCAGAGAGTCAAGTGAAAACGCAGTTATCTGAGGCTCACACAACCAAAATTTACTTAACTGGAAAAGAATGTTTACACTCTACTTATAGGAGATAGCCAAAAAGAAGTAGTTATCAGAGCTTTACTTAAAGGAGAAAAAAAACCTTCCATGCCTTGTCCTGCAGCTTTTATATGAATAGCCTCTTTTCCTAGATTGTCTGTGCTTAGTTTTCTCTGTGAAGAGAACTAAAACTTAGACGGGTGGCCTACTCATGGAAGAACCTTGCATTCTTCAAAAAAAATTATGTTCACTGCCCTGGCTGGGGGCTCAGTGGGTAGGCGCTGGCCTGCGAACCCAAAGATCACTGGTTTGATTCCTAGTCAGGGCACATAACCAGGTTGCGAGCCAGGTCTCCAGCCAGGTCCCCAGCTGGAGGTAGGTGAAAGGCAACCATACGTTGATGTTTCTCTCCCTTTCTTCCTCCTTCCCTGCCCTTCTCTCTAAAAATAATGAATAAAATCTTTTAAAAAATTATATTCAGTGTACTCAACTTAATTAGACAGGAATGCTTTTAGGAAACTCTTCAGAAATAAGAGTGTTCTCATTAGTCTGTAAGCATAGGAACATCAACCAGAATAGCGTATTCACGGAGTTCATCTATTTGGCCTTATATTGTACCTATCCAACAGCGTAAATTGCTTCCTATTCCTAATGAAGAGGAAGTGAATGATTAGGGGTCTAAACAAACCAGCTTGCCTTGCCCTGGGGAACCGGAAAACTGACTAGCTGAATTTACTTTCTCCCTTCCTTTTATCCCAATGGCTCAGAAATCCACTCATGGCAGAAGCAGGAAGCTGGTTTTTATTTATTCCTCTTTAGTGAACAGTGATATTTATGGGGTCCCCATGGAAAGCATATTAGTTTATATCAAAAAGCTTAGCAGATGAACTAAGAATCCCCAGGCTCCCCACTTAATTTGGGGGCAACCTAAGTTTTATCATTAGTTCACTGAGTGAAAATTGTGACAAAGAATTCCAATTTTTAAAAAAATTATTTGTGTTTTTTAGAAAGAGGAGAAGGAAGGGGGAAAGAGAGGGAGAGAACTATTGATGTGAGAGAGAAACATCAATTGGTTGCCTCTTTTACACACCCCAGCTGGGGACCAAACCTGCAACTCAGGCATGTGCCCTGACTGGGGATCATACTGGTGACCTTTTGCTTTGCAGAATGAGGTCCAGCCAACTGAGCCATACCAGTCAAGGCCCAAGGCTTTTTTTTTTTTTTTGGCGTGGAGCACCTTTTTGCCACATTGTTTTTAAGCTTGGAAAGCCTCTGAAGCTTAGGAATTACTGGATAGAGAGGGGAAAAGCTTAATAAAATAGGACTCCTAGCTTTGGTCTCATGCAGAGCAAGGTCAAGTGAAATGTACTGAGGTTCTACCCAGAATTTCATTTGATGAAAATGTTGCCTGGTATACTAGGTAAAAGCTGTTGATGTGATAGACTCACTAAAGTGAATAGAACAGGGCAATTGGAGGCAGCAGGTAGATTTTTTACACTAAAGGTTGAACACTCTGAAACCTTGTTGTTCAGAGACCATTTCAAGGACATAGTAGGTGAGAAAACAAATGTGATTAAGTGATGGAAGGTTAGAATGATGGATGGGTGGGAGGGTGGGTGGATGGATGGATGGATGGAGCTTTGCATGGATGAATGAACAGATGAGTTAATCAGTGATATAAAGCCGGCCTCTGGAGTGCAACCTACCTATGTTTGAAATCTGGATTTACCATTTACTAGTTGTGTGACTTTGGAAAAGATAGAAAATCTCTCAAAATGTTAGTTTTTCTTAGCAGTAAAGTGCAGCACCTGCCACATAAGGTTATTCTGGGAATTACTCGTATATCATACACAAGTAAGAGTTTAGCATAGTTTCTGACAATAGTAACTGCTTACTAAATGATAGCCTTTAATTTCCCAAGCAGGCAAGACTGAAACAAAGTTATGAACAAGGCTTTGTTTATTTTCCTATTGTGAAGTGGAATCATGTACTACTTTCAGAAAGATGTCATGTCTTGAATACAGGTGGCAGCACATCAAAATGTTGATTGGGCTTGGTCCCTCGGGCGGGATACTACACTAACGAAATTCAAATACACTTTCATGTCCTTGGGATCACTGTCGAGATGAACCAAGTTTTTAGGCTGATAAATCATTGGTCTTGGCCTGAATTACTCAGTTACTGATTGTTTGTTGCACCATGCCCCCAAATTAACCAGCGTTTGCCAAATTAACAGGATCAGCCGGAGAGACTAGAAGGCTGTGTTCAAGCACAATTCACAGGAGTGAGATGCATGTAGCAAATGATCCAGTGAGCAGGACCTCTGGACTGGGTCATAAGCACTGGGTTTCAATTTCTGCTCCATCAGGCTCTAGTTCTGGGATTAGTCTGAACCCCAGTTTCTCATTAAAAAGGAAGGAGATAATAGCCGCAGAAATAATAGGGTTTGTGTGGGCATCACACTAAGGCAGGTGAATGCATGTAGAAACTAAATGGTATCCAAGTGGAAGATAGTGCCTCAATTATGCAGGTGGTTTGTGCACAAACGTACCGAAGGCCACTGACATTTCCTGACCTGAAGGATCAGAATGACTGTTCTCCCTGCTCAGATTTGCCACCCCGTTGATTTACTCTTCCCAGCCTGCCACATACCCGCACCAGCAAGCCAAGGAATCCACGTGCTGAAGGGAGCGGAGACCGAGGCAGTTACCCAGATATTTCAGGCAGAAAGCCTTGTTTTATAAAATGCATCCAGATATTGCAGCCAAAGTGGCTCTGGGGGAGGGGAGATGGAAATGGGCAGGACACTGAGCCGGCAGGGGTGGCAGGTAGCCTGTCCTCGCTCCTCACTTGTCCATCTCTGTCTCTCTTCCTTCCATTCCCTTTTCCTCTGAATGTCTCTTGCCTTCTGAGTCACTTTGTTTCTCTGACTTTCTCTTGGACTGTTGCTCATTTTGTCTCTCTCTCTCTCCTGCCTGCTTATCTCTGTCCCTCTGATTCTGTCCCCTCTTCTCCCTGTCTCCTCACCTATGTCTCTCTCTCCCCCTCATCCCTGAATTCTCTCTGCTTTGTTTATTCTCTTTTTGTCTGTTTGGCTTCATTTCTGCCCACCTCTGTCCACCTCTTTGCTTTCTCTGTCTGTCTCAACCTCTGTCCCTCTGTGTCTGTCTGTGACTGTCTATCCCTCCTTGTCCTCTCCTTTAGGAAATCTGCCCCTCTTAGACCTGAAGCTGCCGCCTGCTGTTTTATAGAACCTGTCCCCTGTTCCTCAGTGACCACATTTTTTTCCTGCGGTTGGAAAGTAGCTCAGGCCTTAACCCATTTCCTCTGGCGTATCCAAATTAATTAGGTGAGACTGGGATTGCACATTTCAGAATTAGAATAATATTTATCAAGCTCCCTGGAGAGAAGCGGGTGGAAGATGGAGAGGAAAAGGAAGGGAGTCAGGAAGCTGAGGGAAGGGAACGGGTGTTGAGGATGGGGCTGGTAGAGGGAGATCGCCCCTAAGGACACACTCTCTGGGGGTGACTGCCACCCTGCTAGTTACCAGAGGGCACTGGAGAATGATGGACCTCAAAGAATGGTGTTCTGATGTCAGGCAAGCCCACAGGCCTGGGGCAGCCACCTGGCTGTCATGGGAGCCACATGTCAGGGTCCCTGTGCCCAGAGAGCCTATCTCTTTGGGAACTTTCTCCAGCATGTCAGGAGGAGGTGGGCTGGCTGCACCCCAGTTAAACTCATCATCCAGTAGCAGCCACATCCAGGTGCGCTCGGCACCCACCAAGCCTGAGGGTCTGCACAAGGTGCCTTCCCTTCACCCTATGTCCTCAGAGCCTGTGCCCTGCAAGGCTTCTCAGGAGGGGCCTCCATGAGTCTTCCCATCCTGGAAGAGGGGGAATCTCTACTGCATCCTCCTTAATTAGCCTCAGAGAAAATCTACTCAGAAATTGCCATTTACACTGTTAGTAGGAACAAGAGTATGGTTGGGCCAGCAGCCCTGCAAACACTGGGATGTACTGTAGCTGAGCTGTGAACTAAGACTTGAGGACATGCTGATGGCCCAAGTAGACCAGGTTCCCCCCTCCAGGACATTCATGTTAGTGTCCCCAGCTCCACTGCAGCCCAGAGCCCAGCCCAGCCCAGTCCTGATCTTGGTATGGGCTGCTCAGGAGGAACCTGTGGAACTTGTATGCATTGAGCCCTAATTCAAGACCCACTTCATCCAGTACTATGTAGATGTAAATCAGGGTTTCTCAGCCCTGCCATTATTGACAGTTTTGGCTGCATAATTCTTGGTGGTGGGATCTCCTGTAGCATTTCCCTCCCCAGTTGTAAATGTCTTGGGATGGTGTCAATGTCCAAAATCACAATGGGAAGTGATTAATGCAGATTCAGGCTTGGCTTCCTGGAAGCAGTGGACTTGACCACAAGAATCCATCTCCAGGCATGTAGGAGTCCTTCAGAACTCAGGAGTCAAGGAAAAGAAAGAAAGAAAAATAATACAAACCTTTTCTTTCATACATTAGCTTTATTGAGATAAAGTTCACTTATCATAAAATTTATCCTTAACTTTTAAACTACAATTCAGTGATTTCTGTACATTGAGAATCATCAACATTTCTATCACTGCTATCTAATTTTAGAACATTTTCACTTTCCCCCAAAGAAACCCTATACCTATTAGCAGTTGCTCTCCATTTCCCCTTCTCCCAGCCCCTGGTAACGACAAGTCTACTTTCTATCTGTATGTTTGGGCCAAATCTGATACATAGGTAGAATCATTCAACACATGGTCTTTTGTGGACTGGCGTCTTTCACTTAGTATGATGCGTGATGCATTCAAAGTTTATTCACTCAATAGCATATGTCAGTTCTTCATTGCTTTTTTAAGGCTGAACAATAATTCATTGTGTGAACACAGCACTGTTTACCCATCCATCAGTTGATGTACACACAGGTTGTTTCTTTTTGGCTATTATTTATAATGCTGCTATAAACCTTCATATGCAACTTTTATGGAGACACATGTTTTTATTTCTCTTGGATATCTACTTAGGGGTAGAATTGCTAGGCCAAATGATAACTCTGTGTTTAACATCTTGAGGAACTGCTGAACTTGTTACCAAAGGGCCTGTACCATTTCATATTCCCACCAGCAGTTGACGAAGTCTCTGATTCCCTGCGTCCTTGTGGACCTTTGCTTCAAGCTGTTTTAGGGCATCTGAGGGGCTATCCCGTTTCCTGATGACTGATGGTATTGATCTGCTCTTCATGTTTAACTGCTTTAGAGAAATGTCTGTTTATAGTTTTTGTCCAGTTTTAAGTGAGGTTGTTCTTTTTTTTTTTTTATTGTTGATTTTTAGGAGTTGTTTATATACTCTGGGTATGTCTGTTATCAGAAATATGATTTACGAATATCTTTTCCCACTCTATGATTAAGACAACTTGATAATTTTGATAAAGTCCAATTTATCTTTTTCCTTCTTTTGTTGTTTATGCTTTTGGTGCCATAGCTAAGAAACCAAATTTATGGCACAGAGATTTACTTCCACATTTTCTGATTTTATAATTTTAGCTCTGATATTTAGATAATGTTTTAAGTTAATTTTTATGTGTAGTGTGAATTAAAGTCCAAGTTTATTCTTTTGCCTGTGGCTATCCAGTTGTCCAAGCATCACTTGTTGAAGAACTTGTCCTTTCCCCATCGAGTGATCTTGACACCCTTATGGAAAATCAGTTGACCATAGGTATATATGGGTTTGCTTCTGGGCTCTCAATTCTAGTCCATTGGTCCATATTTCTTTTGTAACTTTTAGCTCACTATCTTCTTACCATGTAAATATGGTGGAAAGGTGTGGCTGATAAACAGAAGGATGAAGGAACCAGGTAATTTGCATACATGTGTGGTTTGAAAAATAAACACTTTGAAATTAGAATGCATCTTAGAGGTCATGCTATTGTAAATCCTTGTTTTGCTAAACAAGGAGGAAAAGTTTAAATTTTAATTGTATTTATTTTTATTTGGGTAACATTGGTTAATAAAATTATATATGTTTCAGTTGTGCTATTCTACAGTACCTCATCTGTATATTATATTGTGTGTTCACCACCCTAAATTAAATCTCTTTCCATCACTATTTATCCCCATTGTACCCTCTTCTACCTCCCTCTTTTCCCTTCCCGTCATCACCATGCTGTAGCCTGTGTTTATGAGATTTATTTTTAATATATATATATTTTTTGCTTAATCCCTTCACCTTTTTCACCCAGCCCTCTCAACCCCCTTCCTCTGACAGCTGTCATTCTGTTCTTTCTCTATAAATTTTACTCTTAGAGATGAACAGATCTGCCCAAAGGCTCACAGCTCATCAGTGTTGGAGCTGGGATTACAACCAAAATCTCTTGACCATCAAGGCGATTCTTTTTTCTCATTTCCAGGCCCTGAACTTCAGGTCCCTGACCCAGACCACAGGTCCTCCTGAATGTCCTTCATCAAGCTAGCCAGCTTCTGTGCTCTCCTTCACTACAGGTCCCCTTCAGTGCGCAAATGGGGTGGTGGCATGAGTCCACCACTTCCCATACCGCCAAAAAAGAAAGCTGGCAAGGGGAATGCATTTGGAAAATCTGAAATTGCTGTGTAAATACCACTGAATGATAAGATTGCCAGTTTGATGCTCTTTTCCCAGGAGGTGCAGCGTATCACAGGCAGAGTAATGGAAAGAAACAAATCACACCCAGGCATGTTTATAAACTGCTGGTGTTGTCACTTTCCAAGGGGACGGAGCGTGAGAGCTGGAGCCCCAGTGTGAGTGGAGCCTCTGGGTGGGCTGGGCTGGCTGGGAGGAGCCTGGAGGCCTGGCGTGTCAATCCCATCTCAGCAATACCCTAGCAGAGAGTTCTGGCCCAGCTCGTGCAAAACTGGCTCGCTCAAGACCCAGCAACCTAGTCCCGAAATGACAGAATCCAGATGGTGGTCTCCTAAGGCTTCTCCACCTCATTTTTGCCTTTTCAGAGATTCCAGCAGGTGTCTGGTTTCCCTCAACACTGCTTATCTCACGTGCCACCACATGGAGCAGGTCCAGTTTGAAATCAGGTTGTGGAGTGGCTTCCCCTCACTGTGAGCCCATAGAGGGCAGACATTTGGGCCTGTTTACCTTGTCTCTGCAGGGACTGAGACATGAGTGCCCAGAAAATACAGATTTGGTTGTTGAGTGAACAACAGGTGCCCTGTGGGTAGTGAGGCCTCTTGCAGAGGGGTGGCCTCTACAGCAATGACTTCAGCACCTCTGTGCATCTTTCCTTCGTCCTGAGTACTTTCCTGTGTTTGTAATTGTTCTCTCCTCTGAACTCCTGTTCTTTGTTGGCACCATCCATGTGTTCTGATGTTTATCTTTTATCTGTACACCATCTTTGTGGTTAAATCATGCCTTTCTTTGATGGTGGGCGGTATGTGTTGTACTTATTTGGGTCACCAGCATAGAGTTCAAGCAACTTGGTGTGTGTTTTTTGATGGGGAAGTCGGTGGTTCTGATATTAGTAACCTGCAGCTGAATTTGAGGCCAACAGTGTCAGCCCTCCACTGCAGTGGTATTCTGCTGACCAGCTGCTGTAGATACCTGTGGCGACTGGTGGGGGATAAGGAGAGGGGAATGAGGGAAGTCAATATTTTGAAAGGGCTCAGAGTTCCTTGATCAAAGTGAATTAAAGAAAGAATCCATAATCACTACATTCTAGTGCTTGTACCCCAAGGCCTGGCCACCTGTACCCCCCAACCTTCCTAGAGGTTTACAGGCATAGCCAGGTAAAGCTGTGCCTGTGAACTGAAGACCATGGCTCTGTACATCAAAGGGCCTTTGGGGCCCTGCACACCTGCTTGGTGAATCTCACTGTGTGATCTCCTCCTTTAGGGCTCTGGCTGACATCTTGAGACAACAGGGACCAATCCCCATAGCACACTGTGAAAGAGAAGTGATCTCGGCCATCGACACCTCCCCCAAAGAGAACACGCCAGTCAGATCATCCTCCAAAAACCACTACACCCCCGTGCGCACAGCCAAGCCGACTCCAGGTAAGTGAGAGCGGACGCTGGGAATCTACTGAGGTTGTTGAGACATTTTGGTGCTGTTGCTGCTACTGTGGGGTCAGTTGCAGAGCCTGTGCTGTGAGACTCTAATGGGCTGATGGACTTGTGAAGGGGTCTGGGAACTGTCCCCTGGGGAGGGACTGGCATGGTGGAGACTGCTGCCAGTGAATGTCTGGGCTGGAGGTGTGCTGTTGATTTGGGGCATCTGTGACTTAGTGAGTGGCTGGCCTAATTCTCCTGTCTGAAAGGGAGCTTGTGGTGGAGTCCAGTCACCCACTTGCCCATGTGGGGCAAGGTTTAGGCTGCTGAGGACTCTGTGGCAAGAAATTGCTGCAGTCCATAGGAGAGACTTCTCAAATATCAGAATCTCAAAATGCACTTGTGAGAGTAGGGATTGCATCTACATGGCAGGGTGACCCTTTTCTGTGCGCTCACGATTCCTGGGTAGATGATGAAGTCAAATTGGAATAGCTGCACATCTTCTACTCTTCTACCTCGTCACTGCTATAACCACATGTTCCTCGTCATGTGGAATAACAAATGACACTCAAGGACATTCAGTGACTTGGACAAGGTCACTAACATAATAAAAGACATCAGTTAAGGCAGTAATATAACTCACATATGTTGGGTCTTGCTCTGTGCCAAAGTGTTATGCTGAGCATTCTGCATGTATTTTCTTACTTATTCTTCACAGCAATCTTTTTTTTTTTTTTTTTTTTTAAGATTTTATTTAATTATTTTTAGGAAGAAGGGAAGGGAGAGAGGCAGAGGGAGAGAGACATCAATGTATGGTTGCTTTTCACCTGCCTCCAGCCACAGATCTGACTGGAGACCTGGCTTGCAACCTGATTATGTGCCCTGGCTGGGGAATCGAACCTGCGACCTTTGGGTTCGCAGGCCGGCACCTTACCCACTGTGCTACCAGTCAGAGCTCTTCACAGCAATCTTAAAAGGACTTACATTGCCCCCATTCTGTATGAGGAATAGAACTGTTCAGTAATTTTCCCAAGGTCATAGGGTTGTAAGAAACAAAGCCAGGATTTAAACTGAGGCATAAAGATACAATAATCAGGACTAGGAAATCCTAATATCCTTACCTAGCAGCAGACACAAGCCCTAAACATCTGAGTGGACAGTCTCCTTCCAAGTACAGCTGGGGAAGTCATTTGTCATTATTAGCTTTACCGGACATCTCAATACTGATCTCGGTCTCTGACATGGCTGCTGTTTTGATACTTGGGTCTGAAATCTTCACATCCACCACCCTTTTCAAAGGATGGGCTATATAGAGTTTGAACTAAACCTGCAATAAGAATATGCAACAGCTAGATGGTGATAGGTATGTTGCAAATACAAAATAACAGTGTATATGCTGCTGAGATCAAATGTGTTTTCCATTCATTCTTGAATCTTCTTAAATTTATTAAATCGGAAACCACCTGCTTGCCTTTAATGTAATAGCATTGAATCTTTCCAGAATCTGATAAAACTTAAAGACATTCTCCTTAGAAAATATACATATATGTGAACAAACATATTCATCCAAAATTTTGCATAGAATTTAATGGTATTCACATACCTTTCTAAAGTTAGAGAGCCCTAATTTAAAATAAAAAATGAGAGACCTGCCTTTGCAAAAAGTTTTAAGATGCATTTTTAGGCTTAACATGATAGATGCTTAAAATGTGAGTGATAGAAGGAATCTCAGCAAAAAAAAAAAAAAAAAAAGCCAAAACCATATCTGGGGCAGTAGTTATCCACCCAGATGCACTTTAATTTTTATTTTTAAAGTAGTTTATGTCTTTTATTGTATTTTCCAGATGCATTTTAGAATCACCTGGAGAGTTGTTAAAAATGCTGGTGCCTGGGCCCCACAAAGCAACCAGAATTTCTTGGGATGCTGTTGACATCAGTATTTTTAAAACTTTCTGTGGTGATTTCAACATGCAGACATCCCACTGGTCTGCATGGATTCTCTCATTTTATGAGTGAGAACACAAAAAGACTATGCCAGTGGTTCCCAACTTTGGCAGCACATTGGAATAACCTGGGGAACTTTAAAAATTAAGGGAACCTGGGCCCCAAATCCAGAGACTGTGATTGAATTGATGGGAGGGTGTGGCTTAAGCATGGTTGGGGTAGTGCTTAGAGTTTCCCTGGTGATTCTAATGTGGAGCCAAATTTGAGGCTCACTGGGCTTTCGAAATTACTCAGAGGCGCCATTCTAACTAATCCTTATGACCATTGCTCCCAGTTGAACTTAACCTTGGTATTTTGACCATTTTTGAGCAGGGCATTTTCTTTCCCTGAAGATTCATGGCTTGAAGTCAGGCTCCTCCAGAAACTTGTGTGCAATTCCAGCACTTCAGGTCACTCTGATATTTTTGGGAGTTTACATTCACCCATCTGCTCTGATTTTCTTTGTCTCATTGACAAACCAGCTTGCTTTCAGCCACTGAGTCAAGATAATTAAGTAGACTGTCTTGATTTGTCCTTAATGCCTTTCACTGGGCAGGGATATTTGTCATTTGTTCTTGTTTCTATGTATATCCTCTCCTCTAGTGATCTGAGAGGGAAAGTAAGTGTATAGTTATATGATTCACTCCTGTGTTTGGAGAAATCCCAGTTGGTTTTTCTCAGATTGGAACTCCTCATTTTACTTTCAGGAGTGGGAGTTGTTTCCCTGGTCCAGACAGCACTTAAATGTAAAAGCAATTTCATAACAACCCACAACATCGACAGCTTATAATGGACCCAACTACTTTTCCAAACGGCTGATATCTTTTGCCACAAAATATTGGAATTTGAGCAGAATTTAAACAGAACTTTGCCCAACTGTTCAAAGTGGAGATTGTGACTTTGCCATTGCCTGTGATTCATCTAATGAACACACCACCAATCGTAGGAGTTTGGTGGCGAGAGTCATTTGGGGGAATTTTAAGAAAGATATCCAGAAGTACCAGGAGGCATCCTAGCATGTGGGTAGCTTGGCTACATAAAATATTCTTCACGGACCTCCCTCATCAGCATCACCTGGGAGTTTTTGAGAAATGCAAACACACAGGCTCCATTTTCCCTGATGAATGAAACTGGAATTTTAATGAATTCAGCAAGTGAAGTATGAGAAGCACTGGGCAAGCATGAACTCTGCCCTGTATCGCCTCAGTTTGTTTCCTGGCCCTACCTGCTGCCCAGGCTTGTTTTAAGGAGGTAATGAACACACTAGTGAGAGCACTTAAAATAGGGCCTGACATGTAGCAAACACCCAACATTGGTCATAATGGGATTGCAGAAGGCTACCCACCAACCAAGGCAAACAGATCAAAAATGAGAGAAATAGGGTATGGATGCCTTTCCAACAAGCAGGGCCTATTGGGTTGTGTCTGAAATGAAAGCCCCTAGACCCAAGCTTTCCTGTGCTTGGTCCTGCCTCGAGTGCATCCTCAGAGGATGAAAGTGCTTTGTAGGCTTTGTATAGTTCTCTCAGGGTCTGGGACATCAGAAGCACATGATTGTTTGATGTGGGAGTAGATCCTACCTTAGTGACAATAAAAACAAAGACACCATGAGTAGTATGAGTACCATTTGTGGATGCCTTCTATCTGCTGGGCACTTTATGAGAGTGGATCTTGTATCATTTCTTAGGTATAGAGGCTCCTAGTCCCATGTTAGCACAACATTCCCCTTTCCTTCTATAAAAGCCTTTTATCCTAAATCTTCCAGAAGTCCTTGCCAGCTTGAAAAGTAGCCTCATAGTGGACAGTTAATTTGCAGGTAGAAAATCAGTGAAGGCCACTTTTATGTCCCATCCCTCAAATCTGGCTGCCTCTACTCAATGTGTGGCCCATGGACCAGTGGTGCCTGCACCCCTTGGAGCTTGTTAGAAATGCAGAATCCTGGGCTCTTCCCAAGACCTCCTGAATCAGAATCTGCATTTTAACCAGATCTTTAGACAAGTCGCGTGCACTTTAGATTTGAAGAAGATCCCTTCAGCACAGTGATCCGCAGACTTCGATACATTGATTCATGTAGGCAATTTTGAAATATAATGCCTGGCCCTCATCCCAGAGATTCTTGTTTAATTGGTCTGGGGTGGGAGCTGGGCATTAGTAGTGTTCAAAAACTTCCCAAATGGTGCCATTGCTTGGCAAGTAAGGGAGAGAGGAAGGTTGTCAAGCAAGGAAGACACCCGGATGACTATGGAGCTGGGTTCACATTGAGATCTACAGGATGGAGCCTGGCTGGTCCAGGCCACTGGGCACAGGGACAAGTCTTGTTTGTGGAAGGTGGGCAGAGGGAATGGAGAACTCAGGCTCATCTGGGAGGGGCAGTGGGCCAGTCTGCAGCTGTGAATGGGGCTAGATGGGGCAGCAGCAGGCACAGGGAGAAATGTCAGAATTGATTGAAGGGCCCAGCAGAGCCAGGCAGAAGAAATATACTACATATAGAGTGCAGGTTTCCTAAGCCCAGATCTCAGGGGCTTGCAGTGGGCTTGGTGTTTATGGGTGGGAGGAGTGGAGGAGACCTAGCCTGTTCACCTGGCCTGACTCACTGACCCACTGCTGGGGGAGGGGGAGGTGCCCATTCCTTGCAGTAGCAGTGATATCATTTGTTGGGGTTCCAAAACTGATGTCCAGCTTCCCATTATGAAGAGTGATTTCAGCTGGAGGAAATTAATATTTATGCCCCAGCTACGCACTGCTGTGGATGGTATAAATGAGCAATCGGTCATCCTGCCTCTTGTCAAAGCCATACGCTTTATTGGTAGACTAAAGGAGCCAAGGGACATGACTCTAACCTTTGAGGAGACTGAGAACCAAACCTGGACAGCTGACAGAGGGGTACTTTGTCACACCCCTATGTGGCTTGACCCTTCCATACTTCCTCAACCTCAGCTTATTGCTGCATCTGTCGTTGGAATCCAGACATCCTGTCTCTCCTCACACCGTGCATGCTCTTTCCTCACAGAAGTTTCCCCTGTCAGTTTGGTGGCCAGAGACTGGCACCAAATGTCTGTGCTGTGGATTTTGATGCTTAGACAGCACTACTTTTCTGAACCTCCTTATCTGCTCCTGTCCGTCCCCTGCTTATTTTCTTCAGAGCACTTACACCATCTAACATCATATTTTTGCTGGTTTGTTGGTTTACCATTGTTGTCTCTATTAGAATGTAAGCTTCATGTAGGCAAGGGTTTTATATTTTCATTCACTGTGATACCTTAGCCGCAAGAACATTGCCTAGAAGATCATCATAGTTGCTCAGTGACTTTTTGTTCAGGGAATGAATAAATGAGGACACTATCCTTGACTTGGATGAACATAAGAGCTAATGCGTAGGTATTGGTTGTAACTGTGTGCTGAGGAGGTCTTACTTATCAAGGCTGTGTGCCCCTTCTGTGACCCTCTATAAATTAGTGTGGCATCAGTCACTTTGACAGCCCAGCTGGTTATCTGGTAGCGAGCTGAGCTGCAGGCCTGGTTTCCAGTGCCCAAGCTTCTCATTAAACCCCAGGGCCTCGCTCCCCCTGTCTTGGGTTAACCCAGGACTCCATGGTTCAATGTGGCCAGAAGCTGTGACCTCACTTCCTGACGGGGCTCAGAGTGGTTGTAACCCAGGAGACCCTGTCTATTCTGCTTACTTTTTCAAGAAAGATTCTTTCACAGAGGTCTTGCAAGTCCAGGCAGCTCAAGTCTGCTGTTTTTAGGCCCAGCTTTAGGGCTACAGGTGAAACCAGAACTCTGGGGAACTTCTGGTCAACCTCAGCCTTTAATAAGAAATGGTACTTTTCTTTTCAGTCATCCATAGGGGAATAGGGTGTTGTTACTATAGGAGGCTGAAGTTGATAGCCTCATAAAACTTTGGATCTCTTTGAGATCAGCTGATCCAAACTGTACTTGACCTGTGAGGAGACTGAGGCACATTGATCTGACCTAGGTGAGAGGTGATAGGGCCAGGCCTCAGCATCCAGGCTTCAGTGTTGGAGTTGAGAATGTGGCCTGTGCAGGTAGACAGACCTGGATGGGGATCCTGGATCCCATTTACAGGTTCTAGGCCTCAGTTCCATCACTCAATCCCATGTCTGTAATGTGGAAATTACTAGCACCCTCCTCAAAGGGTGAGTAAGGAGTTGAATGAAATCACCTGTGTCTTCCAAGGAGTCAAAACTGGCTCAGAGTTCCTGCTCAGAAGTCATCTGCATTTAAATCATCATGAGCACAATCTCTGTTATCAACTGCATCTTCTCCATCTCACTCTACCTGTTTTTTCCTTCTTTCTGTTACCCCACCCCTACCTGTGTTCCTTTTCAGTTTCCCTGATTATGTTGATCTTTTTCTCATAATGGGGGTATTTAGCAGTGACTGGTTCTAAGCTCTTGCGCTAACACCTTCACTAACATAGCTTACAGGGGTCCTGTCATTTCATTCTTAGTTCTACTTTCTTGGACATCCCCTGTCACTTCCAAGTTTTCCCTTGGCAATACTTTCTTTCTAAACTTATAGTTGTTGTTTGGACAGTCTCCCAGCAGCTGGCATTGACCTTTCCCAAGTGGAGTCTTATTACTCTTTGCCCAGATGTTGAGTCACCCCCATCCTTGTTCATGCATTGTCCTGCAGGTTTCTGCCTGGGGACAGCTTAGGGTGAACCAACGGCTGACCGCAGTAGTCCCAAGAGGCAGCCACTTTTTGACGGTTGTCTCTCTAAAGGTTCTGAAAAACTCAGAAAGTTCAGTGAGTCAAGGCTGGTGGTAGAGAAAAAGATAGCACTAATCCTTGATTAACAGAAGTAATGCTAATTGGTGCTTATAATATAGTTACTGTGAAGTGCTGGGCACCACTATGTGTGCTTTACCCATCGTACCTCATTTAACCAGCACAACTCTGTGAGGTGGTATCATAGTTATCTTTATTTTACAGATGAGAAAATTGAGGTCCGGGGGACTGGAGAGAGGCCTTGCCCCAAGTTCACACATGTAATCCTTGGTAGAGAGAGGTCTCTAGCCCATGGCCGGGCTTTAGGCACTGTGCTGTTGAGCCTCTTTGTTGTTCCTGGCTCCTTATAGTTCACTTCATGTTAAATCTAGACAGCAGCATATCATTCATCTCAACTTCACCAAGAGCCTGCCATTACATTTGAACTCAAGTTCTAGACATGGAAACACATGCCCCTGGAAGCATCTGAACTGATTTTGTCTCAGAGTTTTTCAAAGATAGGGTAGTTACTGCACACCACTGTATTCCCAAACAGTTCACAGTGAGCTTCTCACATGCCCAGTGCTGTGTCGGTTCCTGGGGTCCATGAATGGAGCCCTGAGGAGGTGCTGATGAACAGGTAGACACCTTCACACAGGGTGCAGGTGCAAAGATGGGAGTGGGAAACCTGAGGCTCCACGGAGGCCCAAGTGCTTGAGTTGTGGGCCTGAAGGATGCCCAGGAGTCCAACAGGCTGAAGGGGGTGGGGCTGTGGGGAGTGAAAAAGGTGCAAGCAGCCTGCTGCAGTCACAAGGGTACTACTAAATAATGCCTGAAGGAGTGGCATGAGAGAGATGCTTGCAGGGCCTTCAGCATGTGTAGGTGTGAGGCACCCCCTCCAACATTACAGAGCTCTAGGGGCTCTAGGGTCAGCTTCTTTTGCTTTGCTATTGTTTCCTCCCCTGGGTCCAGGCAGCCAACTTACTTTTCATCAATCCACTCCCGTTTCTTAGTCAAAGCTTCATTCTAGACTGAGCAAGCAGTCAAGTGGGAGTCCAGGGGCCCTGACCAACCTCCTCCGTGGAAGGACCTGCATTTCACCCATCCTTTTACATCTATTTTGGTCATTCGATCATTTCCTTTCCTGCTTCTTTCTGGGTTTAGGAGGCACTTTAGATGGGTGTCTTCTGGACAGTAAGACCTTTACATGGTCTGTTCTAGCACCAGTCCCCATGTGTATTGTTTTCAGTGGTTCTGTGTGACACTGGATCTTTTCTATGAAATTTCAAGAATTAGAAGCAATTTAGGTGGTGCTTAAAAGCACAGGCTGTGGAGTCAGACTGTTGTGACTCCAAACACTGCCTTGATTCCCCCCCATTAACCCACCGTAAAATGGGGTTAAGGATGGTATTTTCCTTCTAGGACTAATATGGGGATTAAATGAGTTTTAATATCAAGCTCTCAGAGCAGCATGTGTGTGGGATGTTACATCTGACACAGGGCAACACCATTTTAAGTCTGCACCATCTCATATGTTGGTGACAAGGCCACAGGTGGTTGAGTGTTTGAAATGTGTTTCAGAGTCTGGCAGGGTTTCAAGTTGGTGGAAAAAAAGAATGTTTTTTAAAATTTATTATATGTTGAAATGATAATATTTTGGGTATATTGGGTTAAATAGAGTATTAGTAAGATTAATTTCACCTGTTTTTATTTTTTAATGTGACTACTTCTTAAAAATGTAAAACTATGTGTGTGGCTCACATCTGTGTTCACATGATACGTGCATTAAACAGAACTGGTTGCTAGCATTTCAGTGCTAGCAATATGGGGTATGTCTACTAGAGTTCAAGTTTCAGCCCTGAACAAAACAAACCATCTTGCTTGAGGAGGTGACATCAAGTAAACAAGGATGTGCCTGCAGACAGTGCTAGGTTCTTGGGGCTCCATCAGTAGAGCCTGGGAAAGGTCAGTTGATTTGATAGCCCAAATTTTGTGGCTGAAAAGGTGGCATTTGACCTGGCACCAGACCAATGAGAAGGGGCCAATCATGGGAGATTTGGAGGAAGAACATTCCAGGCAAAGGAAGCATCACGTGCAAAAGCCCCGAGGCAGGAACAAACCTGGCATGGTCAAGGACTAGCAAGGAGACACAGGTGTCACTTGGTGGATGAAGGAGCGAGCAGTGTCTGAGAGGGATAGACACAGCCTTGGAGGCCACAGTAAGGAGAGTGGATTTTATTGAACTATAATGACCTGGTTTCTGTTTTCATAAGATTACCCTGGTTGCCAAGTAGTGGAGATGGGCTTTGTTGAGAAGCAGGGCAACAAGTTAACATTTCTAATAGCAACATGATTAATAAGAGGACTTTCTCACTTCCTCCTCCACAAGAAGGTACCTGTAAAGGGCAAGGCAATGCAGCAATAGCCTGTAGGTTTCAGAATTAGGCAGACAAGGTCCAAGTCCCAGCTCAGGTTAGGCAACGCCATAGACCTTAGTCCAGGGCTCCTCAATAGGGGTGGGCGCACTTTTTCTGAAAAGGGTCACATTGTGACTGTCTCTGTTGCCACTACTCATTTGTGCCATTGATATGGAAAAGTGGTCACAGTAATAGAAATGAATGTGCTCAGCTGAGTTCCCAGAAAACAGTATTTACAGTGATAGTCCATGAGCAGGATTTGGCCCTTCGTCTCCGGTTCGTCAACTCCTGTTCTTAACCTTTCTCTGAAAGCCACAGGCACCTTCCAGGTGACACTTAGTTCTGTGTGACATGTGAATAGGGACACATCCCTGTCCAGGAAACTGGGGCAGTCAATGGTGAAGCAGAGCCACACACCCAGGAGGGCTCCTGATTTTCCAGCCAATGGAACGCAATCGAATGAGGGTTGATGAGGCAACACAGTGGACATCCAGGTCCTCAGCCCTGACCTCTCAGCCTCATTTGTTACCCAGGTGATGGTGAAGAAAGAAAGTGTGCTTATTTTTTATTATATTTTATTGTTTATATGCTACACAATTGTCCCCACTTTTTCTCCCTTTGCTCTCCTCCACCCAGTGTTCCCTCAGGCAATTCCCTCATTATTGTCCATGGCCATGGGTCATGCATAGATGTTCTTTGGCTACTTCTATCACCTTGTTTCATCCAACCCCCATATCCCTCCTCCCCTCCATCGATGTCAATTGGTTCCATGTATCTGAGCCTCTGTTTCTATTTTGTTCATTAGCTTCCACATATAAGTGAAATCATATGGTTGTCTTTCTCTCACTGGCTTATTTTGCTTAGGATAATATTCTCCAGGTCCCTTTATGCTGTCACAGAAGATAAAGAGTTATTTCTTTTATACTGATGTGTGGTATTCCACTGTATAAATGTACTACAGGGAAGTGTACTTACTGTATCTACAATGACATACCACCAGGACAGTTGGCCAGCACCCCGTGGGTGATGTCAGACTCAAGGTTCACAATATCTTCATGTATAGATGTCCCAAGGCTATATTGAGCAAGCCCCCATCTGCTTTTCAAAGCAGATCCTTTCACTGGGATCTCACATCCTTTTTACTTTAGTCTTTGAACACCTTGCATCTTTATATGCCTCCCGTCCCCTCCCCAGCATGGTGCTCTGTTCCTTTAGTGTGTAAGTGGGCCCTGCTCTCCCACCTCAACACACAGGGGGCAGCCCTCTCTTCATTCCCACCCTCCCTCTCCCTTCTATCTCCCTAAAGCAGAATTTTACAAAGCAGTTGCCTACACCTGATGCTGTACTCCCGCAGCCCCCTCCTGCCCTCTATTCAGCCTACAGCCAACTGGCTTGGTGGCCTTCTCCTTCATACAACTTTGGTGGTTTGAGGGGCAGCCTCTCACTTGGCTCAGCAGCCAGAAGGGAACTCCCACCAATTCTTCCACTGAGTCTAAAGTTCTGGCCACTGAACCCACTCAGTTCCTGGGGACATTCTCCCATGCAGGTTCTGCAGTTCTCTGTGTTGCAACTTCTAAGGTTCTCCCTTTCTGAGATGATACTAGGAATGTAGCTGGCTTTTCTTGAGGGATGACTGTGGGCAGAGTTGATTCTGTGAGTCCCCTTACTAACCTGGCAGACAGAGGGCTGCAGGGCGTGGGGTGGGGGGGTGGGGTAGCCCCTACTCTGTGCACAAGTGTGGCAGTGGCAGGTGTGGGTCTGGCCCAGGCTGTCAGATCCCAAGCACACTCTCCTACTGGCTACACTAGTTTGATTTATCTTTCTCTTGGGATCCTCTGGCCCTCAGAGCTTGACTGGGCTAAATCATCATTCCAATACCAGGCTTGTCCTAAGAGGGAGAGTTGGTTCCATGTCACAATTTTATCCCACTTAGAAAAGGAGTCCCAAGCCTCTGTATTTTGTTCCCAGCAGGTGGGTAGAGAGCAGGAGTGGGGCTGAATGGCTTTTCCCAGTACAGGATTATCTTAAGAAGGGGTGTGCTCAGACACAGAGCCTTCTAGAAGCCAGAGTTGCTGTCCTTGCCCTGGCCAGGCTGTTCGTGCCTGAAGGGTCCTGCTTACCCCCAGAGTCTCGTCCTGCCTGGGAGCTGCATGGCTCAGTCAGCCTAGCCAGAGTGGAGCCCCCCACCCCTCCAGCCAGGGAGGAGGCAAAGTGGGGGCCAAATGGAGCCTGATCTCACCATATGGTCAGCCCACTAATTACCCACAGCTCCCAGGAAGCAGGAGGATTTAGGGTACATTCTGGCTGTGACCAAAATGAGGAGCAGGGGGAGGGAAAGCCAGAGTGCTACGGACAGGGTTCGAATTCACAATTACCTGGATGAGTTGGCAAAACAGGGCCCTTCCGAACATGATGCAGCGGGGACAAGCGCAAGACTGTGCTGGGTGAGGGAAACAAATAGCTGTTCCCTTCCAGGGAGGGTAGCCCAGGCCCCCGGGGTCTCAAAGGGTAAGAGCTTGAAAGGTGAGGGGGAGCCTCAGCCTCTATCTGAGGGGGGGATTTCCCCCATGGAGCTCCAAGTTTATTGCCTACAGCATAAAAACATTTAGGAACTAAAGATGGAGGAGGTAGTGGCATTGAGCCATCCACAGCTGGATGGGAAGCGCACACTATATGCTGAGTATCCCATTAGGGCCCATGGGAGTGAGATGGTGGATGAGATACAGTCCTGGCCTCAGGAGCAGAAAAACAAAGACCATAACCATAACGAGATGATCAGCCATACAGCCACCAGAATTATAGGCCATGTGCTCAGGAGCTTCAGAGGAAGGCTGCCGTGCCCAGGGGACATCCCCTGGGTACCTTGAAGGGTGGGTAGGATTAAATGGGTGAGGAGGGTGGTGGAGGTAGCTCTTGGCTGGTAAACTGGGGTCAACAAGAGCTGAGAGGGCAGGAATGCTAATGGGACTAGCCGTTTGCAAAGAGGAGCAGTGCTAATTTCTTTGGAAACGTTGGTTATGGTTTTTCTATAAACAGACAGTAGTGATTGCAGAACGGAGGAAAAGGCCAGGAGGAACCAGAACTCTATGTCCTGCTGGAAAAGGCTGCTGTGAGCAGGAGACTTTTTTTTCTCCATCCTTAAACATAAGGACTATGCCCCTGGGGAAGCAGGAATGTGGGAAGAGGAGGTGACTATTCTGGAGGAGCCATATGTCTGAGTTGGGGCTCATGATGTGGCATGGCTGGACTGCACGGGGGCTCAGAGAGTTGGACAGGAAGCTTGTGAGGGCCTAAGGTGAGATGTGCACAGAAGAGGAGGTGCAAGGAACACAGCCCTTTAGCAGCATGTCAGGAGAAAGGAAAGGGGGAGGTCAGGGCAGGACTCGAGATATACTGATCCCTTTGTTCATACAAAAATGATTTTGATCCTTTACTGTGTATCAGCCACCAGGGATATGGGAGTGAACAGAACAAAATCTACACTCTCATTGCACCACAACAGTAAGAGGAGACAGAGAATAACCCCATGGACCTACAACATAAAATGATAAGCACTTGGGAGAGATTTAGAGCAGGGAAGGGAAGTAGAAGTGATGGACAGTGGAAGGAAGAAGCCTGGTGTGAAGAAGGCTTCTGAAGCAGAAGACAGAGTGACTGAGAGAACAAGTCACATGCCACTGTGTGTGGCAGGGTGGAGCCGAGGTCCCATTTGGCATGTTTGGGAGACAAGCAGGCAGAGTGGCTGGTGTAGAAAGAGCCAGTGTAGGATGAACTCAGGGTAGGGGCCTTGTGGGCTGTGACAGGGTCTTGCATTTCATTCTGGGTACAATGGGAGCCATTGTGAGGTTTGCAGCAATGGAGGGATATAACCTGACTTGTGTTTTACATAATCACTCTAGCTGTCACGTTGAGAGCAGATGCAGGAAGGGCACCGGCCGGTAGAGGAGTGGAGATGGTGAGAAGCAGGTGGAAACTATTGTATCAGCTGGGTAATGGGAGGGAGATGGAATCTTGGACTAGGGAGGTAGCAGTGATGGATGTTATAAGGAGACTTAGCTTCAGGGAATATTTATTTATTTCTAACTTCTTATTTTGAATAATTTTAAACCAATGAAAAACTTGGAAGTGATTGAATGATACAGTGGATACCCTTATGCCTCCACCAGTTGTTAACATTTGCCTCTCTTTTTCTTTTCCCCCTTCCTCTTTCTTCTCATTATCAACATTATCATCATCATTATTATTATCACCACCATCACTACCATCAGCAGCAGCAGCATTAACATGAGAATTGAACTACTATGAGAATAAGTTCAGATATCATATTATTATTCTTTACTCCTATATACTCCGTCATTATCTTCTAAATTCAAGGATATTCTATAGAACCATGATGCAATTCCTAGTCTCATTGGCATTGCATTTTTGTTACAATATTAATGTCTAATAAAGAGTGCAGGATTTATTTGTAAGTAGCAGTGATAGCATTTGCTGATGGTTTGTATGGAAGGTATGAAGGGAGGAAGGAGCCACAGATGACTTCAAAGATTTTGGCTAGAGCAAACAGTTGGTGAGAATGGCCAGGCCAGGACCTGGAGTGAATAGCTGAGAGCTCTTACCCAAAAGAAAATTAGGAAATGTTTCAATGTTGGCAGATGAAATGGGCTGAGCTGGGCTGCTAGTTCTCCAGTGGATTTTGATAGAGTGTTTATAAGGAAAGCCAAAGAATTGGGGTAGGGGAGCGATTCTCTCTGTCTCTCTACTTTTCTCATTCTCACACATACACTCCCATGTACACACATGCCACGTACATGTATGTACATATATAGATTATTTTCTCCCAGGGATCTAAACCTGAATTTAGCCCTAGGTAATCTCATATCTCACTCTAAGAACCAATAATGACCCATTAGATTATAAGTGCCTGAGGACAGAGACATGTCAGCTTTGCTTAAGGTATTCACAATACACATATGAGGCCTGTCCTGAAAGTATCGAGCCAGTGTCAATATAATTAAAACAGTTTGTTCAGCCAATACTTTCGGGACAGGCCTCATATCTTGGCACTTAGCAGGTATTCAATAACTATTTCTTGAATAAACGATAGCACAAATTCAACACATTAGACAAGGCACAGCAACTACGATTAGATATGCTTACAAATGACAAAATACCTAAAAATCACAGTTGTTGATATAAGAGAAGTTGCCCTCTCTCTCCTGTAAAAGAAGTTAGCCCATAGATGCTAATGCTGTACAATGTATGGGAGCTCCCTTTTACCTGGCTGTTCTGGCTTCCTATGCATGTGGTTTCCATGTCACAGCCCAAGATGGCTTCCAAACTCATGTCATCATTTGTGTCTGCATTCCAGACATCATGAATAAGAAAGGACCATAAAAATTATATTGCCTGTCTCGAAGGACACTTGCTTCAAGTTGGCAAACCACTCCCATATACATTATGGTAGCCAATGTGGTCTTTATTTTGGATGGCCATAAAACCAGTTAAAATATGGGAGTTCTTTTACTAGAGAAAAATTACTAGTAAAAAATGGGGTACACTCAGTGATCCATGTTACAGTGTGGCCTGGAAGGTGGCTGGGGCTGTGTGATGCTCTCTACCACAAACTGTCAGTGTAGAAAGCCATCACCACTTCAGATCTTGACTTTCGGTCAAGATAGAGGCAAAGGATACACACTGAGTTCCCTCACAACTAGAAAAAATTTACATATACCTCAAAACTAAATAAAAACAACATAAATTTCAGAAAACCAAAATACATGCAAGTGCAACAAATGAAGAAGTAAAGAAATAGATAGGTCAAAGGGGCGGAGCTGGGAAAGAGAGTGGCGGCAGCAGCACTGGAGCTGAGGCTGCAGTGAAAAGTGCAGTTATACACCTGGGAGGTGATCCTGGGGCCAGACCAAGCAGCCCTTGGTTCCAGCACTGAGAAATATAGAACCATATAGCTTCTGACTGTGAAAACTAGCAGGGGTTGGGGCCAAGGAAGAAACTGACAGTCTCACTGGCAAGAGGTATTATTTCCCCTAAGACCCCTTCCTTGTATACAGTGCCACAACGTGGTGACATGAGTCACCCTGAACTGTGGAATACCTAAGGCTCTGCCCCTTACAACATAACAGGCGCGAGAGCTTTACCTACAACACAGAGGCAACCATAGAAGCCTGTCAAGTATTGCCCAAAAAAGGAAACATATCAAGGTTCCAGTAAGATAACTAAGCGATGAGGAAAGAGCCAACCAAACAGCTGAGGAGATAGCCAACCTAACAGATGCACAGTTTAAAACACTGGTGATAAAGATGCTCACAGACTTGACAGATATGCTTGAGTATGGCAAATGCAGAAGGGAAGAAGTTAAGAGTAGACTAAGTAAAATGAAGGAAGATCCACATGAAACTAATGGTGAAGGGAAGGAAACTGGGGTTCAAATAAATTATTTGGAACATAAGGAAGAAATAAGTAGTCAACCAGTACTGAATGAGGAAATAAGAATTGAAAAAATGAGGAGAGGCTTAGGATCCTCTGGGATGACTTTAAATGTCCAAACATCTGAATCATAGGGGTGCCAAAAAGACAAGAGGAAGAGCAAGAAATTGAAAATTTCTGTGAAAAAATAATTAATGAAAACTTCCCAAATTTGGTGAAGGAAATAGACATACAAGTCCAGGAAGCACAGAGAGTCCTAAACAAGCTAGACCTAAAGAGGAATACACCAAGACACATCAAAATTACAATGCCAAAGTTTAAAAATAAAGAGAGAATCCTAAAAGTAGCAAGAGAAAAGCAGAGAGTTACCTACAAAAGGGTTCCTGTAAGACTATCAGCTGATTTCTCAAAAGAAACTCTGCAAGCAAGAAGGGACTGGCAAGAAGTATTCAAAGTGATAAAAATCAAGGACCTACAACCAAGATTACTCTACCCAGCAAAGCTGTCGTTTAGAATGGAAGGGCAGATACAGTGTTTCCCAAACAAGGTAAAGCTAAAGGAATTCAGCCATTATTATACAGGCTGTGCTCAATAAAGTAGCAATAACTTTGCATCTCCTTATTTCAAGTGCTTCTTAGCAATTTTGAAAAACTATGTTTTTAAGATTATGATTTAACATCATTGTTTCAGATATAAAGTATTTAATTCTGAGAGCAACCATCATATTGAAGGAATATGATGTTAGAGCAACCATAATTTCTGGCTGCATGCAGGGTGAACTGCTCAGGAAATTGTGGACTTCAATAACATCCCTTTATGTACAGTTTACAACTTGAAGAGGGTGTATGATACTGATCCTGATGTCGCCACACCAACAAGGAAAACACATAAGGTACACAAGAATCTCACAAGTCCAGATATTGTACACAGAATCCAGGAGATCGTCAATGAAGATCCAGGAAAGTCTGTGTACTCCATAGGAAGAGAACTGCAAATGTCAGATGCAGCGGTTTGCAAGATTATTGCTGAAGATATCAGATACAGATTGTGTATTCTTAGAAGAAGCCAGTTTATGACACAACAGACCAAGGAAAGGCACTTTGAAACAGCAAGGAAACTGCTAACAAAATTGAAATGTCCCAAAGAAAAAAACCCTCTGATTTTCTCCAATGAAAAGAATTTTCAGAAGGACCAAATAGTCAACAGAAGAAACAACAGGTGGCTCTGTGACAATCTTAATGACGTCCCAATTGCCATGAAAACGAAATTTCCTGCTACAGTGGTGGTGTTAGGTGCTGTCAGCAGTAAAGGAGATATCATGACCCCGTATTTGTTTCCACAAGGCTTGAAGGTGGATGCTGATGTTTACCTTGACATTTTGAGAGTAGCTGTACCATGGATGAAGCAAGTTGCAAATGGACATCATTTTATCTTCCAACAAGATGGTGCACCAGCACATACTGCCAAAAAGGTGCAAGATTTTCACAGTATCAATGTTCCTGAATTCTGGTTAAAGAAAATCTGGCTACCTAGTTCACCAGATGCAAATCCTTTAGACTATTATGTATGGAGCATTATGTGAGAGATAAGTTAATAAACAACCTCATTCCAATAAAGAGGCTGTTAAAGCTAAGATTGAAAATATGATGATGTCCTTGGATAAAGAAAAGTTAATGAAAGCATGCTTAAGATTCTGAAGTCAAATCAAGTCTATTATTGCAGCAAATGGAGAATATTTTAACAATTAAAAAAATAATGACTATGTTTATGTATTTACATTAAGAATAAATTTTGACTATGCTTATGTATTTATATATAAGAATAAATTTATCTCAAAATATAACACTTTAGTGGTATCTTTTTTATGTTACTAAAAATTTGCCAATTTGTTGTGCGTACCTTGTATGAAATGTCAAAGGGACTTAACTTATGAAAAAGAAGATCAAAACTGTGAACATTAAAATGACAACAAACTCAAAACTATCAACAACAGAATCTAAAATAAATAACTAAACAACTAGAATAGGATCACAATCAGGTATGGAGAGGTAGAGTTATCAGCTGGCAGGGGGAAAGGGGAAGAATGGGGAAATGGTGCAGGGATTAGCAAACATAATTGGTGGGTATAAGATAGACATGGGGAAGTTAAGAATAATATAGGAAAGAGTGAAATCAGGGGACTTATATGCACAACTCATGGACATGAAGTAAGTGGAGTGGGATTGCAGGAGGGAAGGGGGATCTTAGGTGGAAGGGTGCAAAGGGAAAAGAAATTGGGACAACTACAACAACATAATCAATAAAATATACTTTAAAGAAAATCCATCAGGTGTGGTAGATCACTGACTACATGGTTGAGGCTGCTAGGGTACCCCTGGAGAAATGTCCGAGCACTGAAGGGGTTATGTTTTCCTACTTTCAATCTTGATACAGAGACCACAGACCATAAGGCAATAACAAAGCCAGGACATTCTGGGAA
The DNA here is from genome assembly GCA_004026585.1 of Noctilio leporinus. NCBI lineage: Eukaryota > Metazoa > Chordata > Mammalia > Chiroptera > Noctilionidae > Noctilio > Noctilio leporinus. The sequence continues at coordinate 84,387 of PVIW01005432.1, forward strand.
GGTTCTGTGTAGAGTCCCCAGCTCTGAGTCTCTGGTAAGGAGCTCCTTAGACTCCGAGGCTGTGTCCTACGTGCCTTTGAGTCCCCATTGCTGTCCTTGCAGGGTGCTCTGGGCTGTCCCGCCCCCTACAGCCTAGCCCAGGGTGCTGGATGAGAAGAGGGCCATTCATTTAGATTAATTAGGAGTTTTACAAAAGGCAACAGAGCCAGTTTCTTCAAAATGGAATGTTCGTGGGGGTTTTGCCAGAACTATCTAGAAAGTATGTCAGTGTGGACATTGCCCCAACCCTGCTACCTTCTCTGGGGAAAGACCGCTGCGTGGGTGGGTAAGGCAGCCAGCAGCTGGGCTAGAGCTCATGTGAACCCCCTCCCCACTCCCCACTGCTTCTTGATTCTGATCTGTATTCAAGCATCATAGCTCCCTTTGTGTGTATTTAGCTTAGGGATTTATCACTGCAGCTTAGATTTGTGATGAAATAGATAAGCCTGCACTTTAATAAATGTGGCCTCTCTTTCCTCATAAGAATTAGATGAAAGGAAATGGGGCCTCTGAGGAGGCCAGCAGGACAAGGGAAGTAGAGCCAGGATGTCAGGAGACATTGTGGGCTGACAGGCTATGGGATGGGGAATGCTGGGTCTCAGTTTGGGGTTATTTTATGGGAGGTAGGAGGACATGGTTGTGGCAGAAAAATAGTCCTGCTTTTTCCATGGACAAAAACTATAGCACTGAAGTCTTAGGCTTGTTATTGACCCTTCCCTGGAATGAGCAGCTTGGGTCCCAGATTTGACTCCTGGTGTAGCTTCTGATGCTTCCCGTCATCCTTGGGAAAGGACATAGGTATGAGTTCAGAGGCCCCAAGCCTGGGGTAGGCCATGGGTCCCACCTCACTGCCACCAGGGAAGCACTGTTGCAAAGACTGGGTGAACTGTGTGACCTTGCACAAAGACATTGCTTGACATCTCTGGACTTCTGTTTGCTTTTCTGTCCACAAGGGTACCTAAGAGCTATTTGTAGGATCCTTGTGGAGATAAGAGGCAATAAATATAAAGCAGCCGCTCAGTCCCAGGAGCTATTAGTGAGTAGGCATTGGTGATGTTATTCTGGAACTTGGATTGGTGTTGTACAATAATTTTAGACTTCTTTCCATTGCTTTCAGGACAGAGAATTCTGTAGTAAGCCTCCTTTGGTCCAGGGGAACTCTCCTAAGGGGCAATTGGATAGGAAACCCGTTGGTAATATGATTATCCTTATTGTCACCTGTCAGATGATACAATTGACACTCAGAGAGGCTCACTTGCTCAAGGCCACCCAGCCTGTATGTGGCAGTGCCAAGAGCACTCACAAAAGCTGATAAAGACAGACACGCTTGACTTTCTAGCTCAGCATTGTTTCCAGCCCTCCTGTTATTTGTCATTTGTAGCCATCAGGTCCTGGAGACCATGGACATCAGAGAAGAGAGAGAAGTGAGGCCAGGGCGGTGACCTGTATTTTCAGTTTTCATTAGCAGGCTCATGCTCTTGGGGCTGCTCTGGGCAAACACCTGGCTCCTTAGAATTCCCTGTACAGGAAGCTCACAGTGACTTTGAGAGCTGTGAAGATGGAGCTGAAGCTGGCCAGCAACCTCCTGTGGGCTCATGCGAGTCAGAAGGCCAGGTGGGCATTTGGAGACTTGTTCTTCTGTATGAACAAGCTAAATGTCTTCCTATATAAGCATTCTCAAATGGAAGCCACTGAAGACACAAGCCTCAGTAGCATTTTTATTTATGTTGTTGCCACATGAAGCTTTGCTTAAGTCCTTGGCACCCTTTTTTTTTGACACTTTGTCTAGGATGTGATTGGAATTTACTCCAGGTAGTTTGGGATGCATTAAACCACTATCTGTCCCTTGTTAATTGAGCACTGACCATATTCCAGGCATCATGGAGTGAACGATGGGACTCCAAGCCCATGAAGAACTTACAGTCCAGCTGGGTAAGAACTATACTCATGAAGAGGTCCATAGCAGTACAAGCTAAAACTCCGCACAAAATTATGATTAAGGAAACGTTCACGTTCTTTAGAAATAAGGTGCTACACTTGGGCCTGTGGAGAGAGAGGTTGAAATACAACATATGAAGCAGCTGAATAGGGCAGTGCACCTGAGTTGTGTGTGGCTGTTACATAAATAGGAGCATGCTGCAAGTATATTCACCCTCTTGGGCTTTGCTGAGCACCCGCTGCATGCCAGGCGCTGTGTCAGACTGAAAGGGTCAAAGAGGCCACAGGAGAGGCAGTGGGTATTGAATTTGACTTTGATGGGTAGTTAAGACTAGGATGGCCAGAAATTTGGGGAGGGTTAAGCCAAGGTAGTATTTGTGATGTGTATAACTAAATTAAAAAGTTAGAGGAATTAAAAAATTACAATTAAGACAAAAACTTTTTAAGCCTTTTTTCACCCCCCCCCCTTCCTCTCAAAGCCTTGCATATCCACAGAAGCTGCTTCCCCAGTACCCTTCTCATACAGCTCTTCCAAATTCAGTCCACTGGACTCTGCAGCCCAGCCCCCACCTTTGCCATGTTAATCAGCTGACACTGTCTTGCTCTTTGGATTCTCTTGTTCACCTATTACCCACACTTGGAACATCAGTGTAGAGTTCTAGAGTTGACTCATCGAGTTGAAGAGTAGAAGCAGGGAAAGAGGCAAGAGGGCAAATGATTTGGACATGTTGTTGTTTATAATAATTGTATTCACCATTGTAATCTGGAAGCATAAGTGAACAAGCATCCTCCACTCCCAACCCACAACCTGAGGAGCACCTGTCAAGAACAGATGCAAGGAGGTGCCTCCTCACTCAGCCTTTGAGTCTATGAACTAGAGTTTAGATGGAGGCATTCACTGTTTTCCCCAAAAGCCACATTCCACATTTAGGTTTATAAAGTGGAGAGAGAGCTCAACACAGCTTGACAGTAAAAAACATTCCTGCTGTTTATATGGTTTGCTCCAGGACAGTTGATTGATCTAGCCAAGTGCAAAAACCATTGAACTTGGAACAGAAGACCTGGGCTTTTTCCCCAGCCAAGTTTTTAGAGTTTTCATTTGATAGGTGAAGCTAAAAATTCCTACTTCTCAGGGTTATTGAATTCTATGAAGTGCCCTCACAAAACTGTTAGTAACTGTCAATGTATGTAATAAAATTAATTTCATTCATGTAGCATTCAACAAAATAAAACATATGTGTATATGTGTGTATATGTATATGTATATAGATAAGTTAATCACCACATCTATTGAGGAAGAAGTAATTATTTTTATTTTATAGGTGATTCTGTATGGAGATTCAGAATATTTAATTAATGTGTCCATTACCACACAGCCTGTAGGCATTAAAACCCAAATTTGAACTCAGGTCTTCTGATTCAAGGTCTGTTTTTCTCCTTCTACATCCTCACCCTATTATAGCCCTAAAGCCTCATGCTAAATAAAGTCATAACATGCTTATTTTTCTGCTTTTTGAACCTGGGTTAAGGAAAATAAGCTAGTCATACATTAAGCTTTCAGAGGGTAGTTTATAAAGCAGAGAGCCCTATCACCATGTTTTGGGAACTCAGTAAGTATTTGTTGAATGCAAAGATGCAGCATATACTAAATCCCCGTTCTATTGGAAGACAGAAGGAGGTACAGTGGAAGTAAGGTGCCGTTTTGAATTTCAACAACATAAAACTTTAGTGGCTGATAAAGAAATTCCAATTTTGTTTTCTTCTGTGAGGGAACATATATTTCTATTGCTATTAGGGAAGCATAGTGGAAAATAATCTATAGAATTATTTAGCTTCAGCTTTATGTGTGTTTGCACTTTAGGCTTGTAGGGGGTGTGTGTGTGTGGTGGGGGGTTGTCCCCCAGTTCCTTTTTAGTTCTCTTAAGCTTTTCTCAGAAAATCTTGTACTTCTCACAAAACCTCAACTAGAAAACTGACTCCCACATCACCACCTCAAAACCACACACACACACACACACACCCCTTTACCTAGTAAAGAGTGGGAGAAGTGGTTTGTAGCACTTGAGATTACGTTGAACTTCAAGTAACAGAAAACTAACCACCCATGGCTGAAACAACTACGGGCTGATTTTCTTACCTAGTAGGAAGTCCAGAGGTAGGCCATTTCTGGAGTTGATTCAGCTGCTCAGCAGTGCCTTTAGAGAGTGAAACTTTTCCCATCTTTTCCCCACTTTCCTTCTTTACCTTTTGCTTATTACTGCTTGATTGAAGAATAGCTGCCCCAGATCCAGGCTTTATATCTACATTCCAGGCAACAGGAACAGTGGAAGGGCAATGGCAGCAACCTTTATTTAGCTGGACCTATTGCTGCCCTAAATAATATGTGTTTTGTTAGCAAGGAGGAAGAGGGACAAATTGGCTGTTGGGTGAATAACTCATAGTGTGTGTTCTATCTTTTGGTTATGGTTTCTTCTGTCTTATATGGGTCCAAAAGGAACTTATTCATTGAGGAGTTTTTTCTGGTTATATGTTCCCTTTAGCAAATCTCTATAATAAGCTACTTTGGATGTCCCTTGGAATTCATTATGACTTCATTAACGTGATATTATACTTCTACAGCACTTCACTAACATGGTCCCATTTAAACTCACTCAACAACAGTCATGAGATACAAACATTATATTATTGTCTCCATCCTCCAAGGGGGGAAACTGAGAGCAGTCCCCCTCATCCAGGGTTCCATCCTGTACTATTCCACCAATATTTCTGCCAACCACAGCCAATGTGGCTCTTAGCAGATGCTACCCCAGGACAATCTCACTACTTTGGTTTCTTAACTGAGCCCTCCCAGCTGGCACAACAGCCTGTCCCTCAGCTCAAGATGCTGAACGTGGTGTCATTTTGCTGATATGAAATTAACAAGGGGAATAAGTCCTGGAAAATCCTCACCTGGCTTCAGGTTTTGTTGATACATATGTTCACAGCCCACACATGCACCCTGAAGTGAATTTCCACAGGTGAGGCTCCGCAGCTGGGGCATCGGCCTGTTGCAGTGCGATCTGAGGAACCACAAGTGCACTGTTAGGAGTCTGAGCTGGGATTCAGTTTGCACATCCCACTTGGTGTGTCAGACAGACAGGGACAGAGGCCTCATTCTGCAGCTGGGAGGCAGCGTGTGATTGTCGAGAGACTTGCTGCCAATTTCTTCCTTCTTTTCAGCTTGTTGCAAACACTCCTGGGGGACAAGGGGTGATGTTTCACACATCCCCCCACCACTCTGTGCCTAAGAGGAGCTCACCTTCTCTTGCAGTTAGGAAAGTATGCATCTAAAAAGGGAGGGAGAGGGGGATTGTTTCTTCGTGTGGAACAATGATGTTGACACCTTTTTAAAAATGAGCGTAACAGCTTAGGGGCCTTTAGTTTGGGAAATTAATTCGGTTTGATATGCCATACCTTTAATGAGAGCTTAATTTGAGCAAAGCACTAGTGGGACAGAATCTCCCTTTCCTTCAGGGAGCATGCGTGGCCCATGTGCACATGTTTGCATGTTCACTGTTAAAATAAACAACAAAACCAGGGGGATGTGTGTTAAGGTGGTTGGGACAGGGCTCTGGAGGACTTTATAGAAGCTAGTGGCCACAGTAACAGCAGTAGGAATGAGAGAAAGCGACTTGGGTGTGTATCTCTTACTCCTGAGCTGGAAGTGAGGCCATATGTGCATCCTTGAAACTTGAGTTGTGCCACTCACTGCTGCAGTGGGAACAAGTGTGCCTCAGGCAGGGAGGTCCGTATTTTAGCAGTCACCTCCCACCCCACCCCCCACACCTGCACACCCCTGTCACTGATGAAAGGACAGGGTACACATGTGCTTTCTTCTCAACTGAGGCTTCAGGAAGAGATGTGAAGGGCATACACATCCTTACATCCTGAGCTTACACAATGCTGCACCTTTGTTTCTAATGTTCTCAGTGCTACTAGTTCCCTTGTCCCCATGGACCATCTGTGGCATTCTTGTCACCCCTTCCCTCTAAGCCTTACTTGATATGTCACTTCCTCTGGGAAGTCCTCTAGGCTACTCATCCTTTCCTAATCCACATCCAAGTTATCCTTTTCTCTTTCCCATCATCCTGCCTTTTATCAAAGTTGTGTCTGGATGTTGCTGGAACATATCCAAGGACAATCTTATCTGTCATTAGGAATAAAATGTCATCTGTGAGGCAGAGAAAGGTTTTCCATGACTACCACCAGTTTCCCTTTAGGGGAACTGGAACACAGCCAAGACAGACTCTTTTTATTGGGTGAAATGTCTTTTCAGACCCCACTGGATCCCAAAGACATTTTGTCCAGACTCTCATAATCTGCTTACTTACTTAAATTACATGAATTTGGAACCTCTTGGGTGTAGAACTCTGTATCCAGCCTTGGAAACGGAATTTGGGGAAAGAATTTCAAAGTGTTATCAGAATGATGGAAAAGAAGAGAGGTGATCAGGTGATACATCCTGAAGGTCTGATATACATAGTTTAGTTTAAGTTTATTACTAGGAGGAAGGAAGCATCCCTACTGGAAGATACAACTGTCCTATACTCTTCATGGACATGATGAGTTCTTTTGAATTCCCCCTCTTTTTTTAATTACTCAAGTAAAATATTTTTATTATAGAAAAAGTTGAAAATGCAGGGAATAAAAGAAAAAACTACTCTGAATCAGTGGTTTACATTTTGGTTTTTATTATATTATATATGCATATATATATATATGAATGATTCTACTCAACACAGTATTTCAAAACCTATTTTTTTCACTTAACAATGAATGTGTCATAAGTACCTTTACATACCAATAAAAACACATGTACAACATAATTTTTCTCTTTTTTTGCTATGGGAAATTTCAAATACATGGAAAACTAGAGAGAATAACGTGTATAATGAACCCCAGGTGGCAACACTCAGCCCCCCAAATTGTCAACTCAGCTAATTCCATTAAGCCTCTCTACTACTTTCCACCTTGAGACACACACACGCACACACACTACCATCATCTCACTAAAAGAAATTAACAGTACTTCCTTATTATTACCAGATATCCAGCCAGTTACAAAATATTCTTTTGTAGCTGTATGAGACCTTTTCATAGACTGCAGCATAATTTATTCAGCTGGTATCCTGGTGTTAGCCAGAGAAGATGGTACTCTTTCAGTAAATAGCTTTAACAAAAAGTTTTGCACAGCTGTGTAATTATTTTCTTAGGATAAAGTTGTTAAAATTGGCATTGCTGATCAAAGGCTATGTAGGTTTTTAAAGGCTTTTATTGTAGAACACTAAATTTTCATCAGGTTGGTTATGCTCATTTACTCAATTTACTCAATGCATGAGTTGTACAGGAGACTGTCTTATCTTGCAGTTTTATTTTAATTTTTCTGTGTAAATTTCAGAGTTATTTTGTCAAAATAAAAGTATAAAGTTGGTTTTTATTTTTCATTGCATTTTCATATAATAAATTATTTTTAGATTAATTTTTATTATAATATTAATAAATCCCTTCCAAGAATGAGCATTTACTTTGTCCTTTAGTAAATATATTTTAAAAGACTATGTCTCTTATATGATTTTATATAATAGTTAATAGGATATCTATTTTCTTCTCTCTCTCTTCTCTCATCCCCAAACTAATTTTTCTTGGTATAAAAGGTTAATTACTGTACATTTATAAAAGATTAAGTTTGTATATTTTGTACAAATTTATTGAAAACTCATTAGTTTTAGTGTTTTTTAAAATCGATAGATTTTTTAGAATGATACCCATATCATCTGATAGTAGTGATAATTTGACTTTCTTATAAGGATTATTCCTTTTATCTCTCTCTAGCTTACTTGTGTAACTAGCTCTGCACATCCCTCTCCTGACCATGAGGACCCTGAGCCTCGGTTCTTCTCTGCCAACCTGAGTGCAAGGGGCTCTCTTCATGGTTCATGTTTGCCTGGTGGTGGCTCCTGGTTTGTAATCAATCTAAACCAAGGAGTTAATAAATATTGTAAAACATTTAACACAGAAGCTTTCAAATAGTAAACATACAACAGATATGTTTGTTACTATATTTTTTCATGACAAGAAGTATATTTTAATTTTCATTCATGAAGATTTATTTTAAAATTAAGAATGGATGTTGATTTTTATCTACATCCTTTTGGGGGGCATTTACATAAATAATTACACTTTTTTATAATATAAGATGATAGATAATGTATTAGCATTGACATATTTTTCATTCCTAAAACATAGAATCAATTTGGTCAAAAGTGGTGTGCTTTTAAAATAATGCTGGATTCTATTTTTACATATTTTATTTAGAGTATTATATGTATATCATTTTATGAGTTAAACTATCTTCTCTCATTATTTTTCAGAGGTATCCTGTTAAAGTCTTAGATCAAGGTTATGCTAGCATAGAAAAATATATTGGACGTTTTTTTTTCATCCCTCCCTCCTTTTTTTCTTTACCTACCCCAATATTTTAAAGGAGCTTACCTGTGAAATTGTCCTGGGCAAGAATTTTACATATACATATGTATTTAATTTTTATTAAGTATATGTTTAAACAGTATTTTCCATTTCTTCAGTGCTTATTGCAACTCTCAGGTTTTCTATTTGTTTTTGAATTAATATTGTCAATTTATGCTTTAAAACAAAATCCTTCTGATTTTGTTGACTTTATTGGCTAGATAGAGCTGCAAGCAGCCTTTCATTATTTAAAAATAGCTCTTCTAGATCAGCAATTACATACCTTTTCTTTCATATCTCTGGGTAGTTGTGCTATTTTGCTTGTGATTGGGATTGCCAGAGATTTAATTAATTGTTTCTTAAACCAGCTAGTGCACATATTAGAGTTGGATTCCCAATCCTTTATATTTTGTTTCCTGTTAAATTTAAGAGAACTTAAAATTGTAAATTCTTCTTTAAGGGTAACAATAACTGAATTGTAAAAGATTTTATATGTAATATTTTTGCTACTTGTATGATCTACCTGTGGTTGCTCTTTTAAATTACACTTTTACCCAAAGAAAATCTTTAAGACTTTAAAATTAAGACTTTGACTTTATTTCTTACATTTTAATTGGTTTGCCTTTTTGTTTGTTCATATTTTATTATTGACAAGTAGTTTTATTGCATTTTAGATAGAATGTGAGACCAATATTATTCTCAGTTTTGGAAATTTTCAATTTTTTGTATGTGTGTTGTATTTGATACAATCAATACCTGTAACTATAATGTGGGCATTTAATATATAATAATTAAAGAAAATATTAATCATATCATTCAAATATTGTCTTACTTTTGTTCAGTTGATCAAAGTTGACAGAAAAGTCTTCATTTCTTTTGTGATTGTGTTTTGTTCTTTTTTGTATTCTAAATATAAGAAATTGTTGGTTTTGGCCCTGGTTGGTGGCTCAGTAGATAAGGCACTGGCCTGTGAATCCAGAGGTCGCTGGTTCAATTCCCCAGCCAGGCACATAACGAGGTGCAAGCCAGATCTCCAGCCAGGTCCTTTAGCTGGAGGCAGCTGTAAAACAACCATACATTGATGTCACTCTCCCTTTCTGCCTCTCTTCTGTCCCTTCCCCTCTCTCTGAAAGTAATAAATAAAAAATATTTTTTAAAAAAGAAAGAAATTGTTGGTTTTGTAGGTCAAAACAATTAAATATTGACAATATACTATGACTTAACCTATATTTATAATATTTTAAACATATCTTTTTGTGTTTGGTATGTAAGGGTTCATTGAAGCTATATATATAGAAAAAGTGGGTTATATCCTCTCTTATCTCTGATGCTCTTTGCCTTTAATGTGATACTCAATACAACATTATTATTGCTTGGCCTAAGCTGCATTTTTGCATTTTCCCCAAATACTTTTGCTAATCCCCTTGTTAATCTTCTTGTATAATTTTATTTTATGTACAACTCTTTAATGCACCTAATTTTAAATTTTTGTTTTGTGTCTCTACACGAGAGGCTTTTATTGTAGTAGAGGTGTTAAGACTGTGCATATTTATTTGATAACCTATAATATATACTTGACTCATATATTTTTAATATCATTTGTTGGCTTTCAATTTTAAAAAATCTTTCCTTACTGATCCTCTTCAGTTCTTTTCCTATTTTTGTCTCTTTTATTCTCCAGTGGTTTGGAAGCTCTCCAGCTAATTTTTATTCTACTGATGCTTCCCCTTCACTTCCTCCCTTCCTCTCCTTTCTTTAATTTTTTTTTAGAATAAACTGGAGCATAGAGTCATGTGTTTGTTCATCCAGTAGATATTTATTAAGGGATTTCCATGTGCCATGCACTGCTGTAGGCAATGTGAGTTAGTGGTGTCAGAACCTTGCTCTTACAGAGTTACAGTTTTTTAAAATTTTTATTATTTTTTAGAGAGAGGGGAAGGGAAAGAGGCAGAAAGGGAGAGAGAGAGACATCAATGTATGGTTGCCTTTCACCTACCTCCAGCTAAAGACCTGGCTGGAGACCTGGCTTGCAACCTGGTTATGGTGCCCTGGCTGGGAATTGAACCAGCTACCTTTGGGTTCACAGGCCAGTGCCTTATCCACTGTGCCACCAGCCAGGGTTTAGAGTTATAGTTTCATGAGGGAAAAAATACTATATAAGCAAATAAGGAAATGATCAGAATGATACTTTCTATACATATAAAGTAGGGTGATAAAGTAGAAAGTCACTAGTGGCTTCTTTAAACTGGGAGACTACAGAAGGCCTCTGTATTAGTTTGCTTAGGCTACCATAACAAAATACCCCAGATCAGGTGGCTTAAACAACTAAAATTTATTTTCTTATGGTACTGAGGTCTTCAAGTTCCAGATCAAGGTGTTGTCTGGGTTGGTTTCTTCTTAGGCCTCTCTCCCTGACTTGCACATGGTCATCCTTTTCCTGTGTCTTCACATGGTGTTCCTCTGTGGGCATGCTTGTTTGGTGTCTACATTTCCTCTTCTTAGAAAGATACCAGTTATATTGGATGAGGGGCCATCATAAAGGATTCATTTTCATTTGATCATGCCTTTACAGATCCTCTCTCCCAATATAGTCATATTCTGAGGTATTGAGTGTTAGGGCATCAACATAGGAATTTGAGGGGGGATGCAATTCAGCACATGATAGCCTGTCTTAGGAGGTAACATGTACTTTGAGATCATTTTGGACATGTTCTGTTTGAGACATTCAGATGGAGCTGTTCTGTATGCAGTATGGGTATATGTCTGTAGAGCTCAGGTGCTCACACATTTGAATATAAACGTGTGAGTTATCTGCACTTAGGGAGAAAGAAACGCTGGGGTAGTCATTTTAGTACTGAAGTAGCAGGTAAGAAGGCTAACAACTACGTGCTGAGGCACTCCAATACTTTGAGGTTGGTTAGAGAGAAAGAATTATGGACAGAATTCTGTGAAGGAGGCAGAAAGAAAATGCAGAGAATATAGTACTCTGGAAATTAGAAAGGAGAGTGTTTCCATCCAATTCAAAACCATGGAAAAGCCAAATACAATGAGAGCATAAAGATACCCATTGGGAATCATCGGCATCCTCAGAAGGAGTCACCTCAGTGGGGCTGAAGGGACTCAAGTGAATCTGGGTTAGTTGTTAAAAAGGGTGGGTAAGGAGAAGTGGAAACTGTCTATAGATGACACTTTCAGGAAGTTTATTTGGAAAGACATTGAAGAAATGGTGCTGGAGGGGACATGATGTCAAGAATGGGTCATGTATAAGTGGGAGAATACCATGACATGTCTGTAAGCCTAAATTCTCACTGATAGAAAATAGCAGATTGGAGATGGAGAAGAGACAGCTAGATCAGTGAAATCTAAAAGAAGTTGAGCATATTAGTTAGTACGTGATTTGGCTATGTGTATGGGAGACTTCAAAAACTGTAGCTTAAATAAGGGAAAGGTTATCTCCCTTTCCAACAATAGCCCAAGATAACCTTTCTAAGGCTGAAATGATGGTTTGATTACACAAGGTTGTTCAAGGATCCATCTCCATCAATCTTGTCCTACCATCTCTAGGGTCCTAGCACTCGGGGTCCAGATAACTTACTCTGTATCCACATTCCAAGCACCAGGATGGGAGCCAGGACAATAAAGGCACCATTCGTGCCCTTGTAAGGTTGCACACATTGCTTCCCCCTTTTCACATTAACTAGAACTTCCTCATGCTACCATGCCTAACCACAAAGGAGACTAGAAACTATAGTCTTATTTCTTAGTATCCATCTAGTCAGCTGAAAATGTCAGTTTCTCTTACCATGGAAGAAATAAGGGGCAGCTATTAAGAGTCTTCCTCCTTCAAAATCTCCAGCAATTTCTGTTATAGTTGAATAGAAATGGATTCCCCAGGTAAAGTAGAGGAACTGGCCTTCAGCAAAAGGCTACAATTCCTTTTTGTCAGCAGAAGAAAGAGAAAGTGAACATCAATGCTGGAGGGTTTGTGACACTGGTGGCTGAAGGGCAAGAAAATGCCCCTCTTTTGAGGTGAGGTCATCAGCCTAGAGGATGAAATGCTGGAGAGTTTGGACAAGAGAATAATACTTCTTTTACTTGTGGAGGTCTTACTCTGTGTCAGTCTCTGCTCTGAAATCTTTACATGTATTACTTGACTTAACCTTCTGAGGAACAGATGAGAAGCTGAAGCCAAGAGCTTTAGTTACTTGACCAAGACCTCCCAGCTTGGGTGGGGACTTGATCTCAGTACCTGTGTTCTTTATCCCAGTGCATGCTGCTCCTAAGCTGGACCAAACCAGGCTACTACAGGAGTGGGAAACATGCAAAGAGGGCCTGCTTGACAAGACTGAGTGTTCATTGCAGACTTGTGACCTTGAATTTCAAATGAAACCAAAAAGCCCAATTGCACAGTTGTTTCTGAAGAAGTTTAGTTGCAGGGTACAGGTATGGAGAAGGAGACAGGTAGATTTAAGCAGGATAAAGGTATCCTGGGTGAGTGTAACAAAGGAAGACAAAGCAAGAGACTTGAGACTGTTTGCAATGAAGATATTCTAATGATAGATTATGAAATGCAGGCTGGCCCAGCAGGCAGGCTAATGATGAGGGCAAGAGATCAGTGAGTGCTTTCCAATGAGGTTGAGGAATATGGCAACGGGTGTGGAAGCTAGAGCAACTGAACTTGCTAGGAGCTGGTGCAGTGGGATGTTTGAATAGTGGTTGTTGGGGGGTCTAGATTCCAGCTCCAAGATAGGAGCCTGAGGGAGACAGTGGCTGGGGAATGGCTCAGTGAGAACCAAGAACATTAACAAATGTGCCAGGATTACTCTTGGCAGCCAACTCAAGGAGACCAAAGCTCATTGCTGAGTTAGGTAGGAAGGAGGCCAGCTTCTTCTCCTAGTTAAGGTGCTGTGTGAGGGCAGGTTGACATTAACGGCAGATTTGTACAGGGAGGGCAGAAAATCACTCAGCTGCTGAGTGTGCTTCAGTTATGACCCCTGTTTCCTCCTGTGACCTAGAAGAGTTGAGTCTTCTGTAAATAAGAAAGGCATTTAGTAGTAATGAACTAGAAATGATCACATTTCTCACTGTGCCATTTTGACCTCTATTACACATTCCCCATTAAAGTCTACACTTTAATGGCCTCTCCTATAAAGTAAAGCAATTGAACCAAAATAATCATAGCTGATGTTTGTTGAGAATTCCTGAGTGCCAGATGCTATTTTAAGTGTTTTACATATATTGCATTTAATTTTACTGACAGCACCATTTGAGGTGGATACTATTATTATTCCCATTTTTCCAAAGAGGGAACTGAGATACAGAGAATAAGTAACATGCTCTACTAGCTTCCTATTGCTGCTATAACAAATTACTATGGATTTGGGGGCTTAGGACAATGCACATTTATTCTCTTACAGTGATGGAAGCCAGGAGTCCAAAATAAGTTTCACTTGGGTATAGTCAAAATGTTGGCAGAGCTGGATTATTTTAGAAGCTGTAAGGGGAATCCAGTTTCTGCCTTATCCAGCTTCTAGAGGTGTCTGTATTCTTTGGCTTGTGGCCTCTTCTTTCATCTTCAAAATGTATCACTCCATTTTCTGCTTCTCACCTCCCATCACCTTCCCTCTCAGATTTCTGATCTTTCAGTTTAGGAGGACCCTGTGGTCACATTGGGTCCACCCATATCATCTAGAATAATCTCCCCATTCCAAAATCCTTAATCCCATCTGCAAAGTTCCTTTTGCCCTGAAAGGTGACATATTCACCAGTTTAGGGGTTACATGTGGACATCTTTGGGAACCTACCACTCAAGCCCAAGGCATGGGATTCGAACCAGTATGATCTTGGCCTGGGCACCACCCTGCTGTAGAATCAGGAAGGACCAACACGGCATATGAGCCATCACTCTTGTTCTCATGCCCACAGAGCATCAGCAGTTAACTGTAGTTTACCCTCTTTTCCCCAGAATTCAAATGCAGCTTTAGAATCCTTCTCAACACCACTTCTAGGCAGCCCCATCAATGGACCTGAATTGTCACCCTCAATAAAGCAAGCCTCTGGGCCAGTCTCAGTTTCTGATCTCTAAGGGTCCATCCAAATTTGATATCCAAGATTTCTGTGGATCTAGTGAGAGTCACAAATGACTTTAGGCAAGCCCGTGTGCCCTTCTTGGGAAAGAATACCTTTGTTAAAAGTTAAAGGCCATTATAACTCACCAATTGTGGGTATACACACTAACTACATTAAGAGGAGATGACTGTAGGACAGCAGCCTCCTTATTCTGATTCTCTGGCATGCTGGCCAGGAATCATTGCTCTCTCTGAAGTTTTAGTTGAACATTTCAGAGTTTGGGCTGTGCGGGAGGGGCCAGAGACCACAGGGAAAACCCAGCTCATCCCTCCGCCCCATTGGCCTGTGCTTCAGGATCCTACTGTCATTGCCGAGCCCTGTGTGAGGAGGAAAGAGAAGTCAACATGTTCAACCAAAAGAGCAAATAAACAGCTTTCAGCATCAGGCAGGGGAAACACTTTTAAAGGGTATTCGCAAGGCCCGAAGCCAAAGGAAGTCCCAGCTGGGCCTCCTGAGTTTCCTCCTCAGCTTCATCTTGGGCTTCTCTGTTTCTGGTTATCAGAGAACCTGCTGGTGCTAGGTTCGCTTCCTTAAAGCCCTACCTACACCAGACCACAGCATGCAAAGAGAACCCCCATTTCATTCTTCCTCTCTTGCAGGGTGTAAATTGCTGGGTGCCGGGTTCAGGCTGTGAATGCTGGCCTTTCAAGTAGAAGCTGAATGGTTTACTCCACTGGTGTCCTACCACCTTCTGGACCATTAACCACACATCCCGCAGAGCATTAGACTCCTAGGTGGGCACACATCCCGTCTCAATCAGAGGGATGGCATATTGACCTTCATTTTCATCTTTCCAGTTGCCCACTTCTTTGGGGAGCCCCAGACTTTGTCTTGGCCTCCTGTGCTGATCCAAATGATTGTAGCACTTTGGGTCACAATCTCCCTTAATTCACTTGTTTGTGGCAATGCTGGCCAGTGCACTGGTCACACCATGCATGTTTTCTCTTACAGCATCCTCGATCTGAGATTGCTGCTGTTCCCTTCCTTCCTGCCTCCTCCACCCAGGGCAGTTTCCAGAAGCATTCTGCACTTGCTGCATTTCCCACAAAGTGTCCTTCAGTCTAGTGCATCCTTGCTGATCCACAAGTCAAGGTCATGCAGGTAGAGAGGATAGGGACACAGGTGTGGCACGGTTAAGGAAAGATGCCACACAAGGGAAAACTGTGAGCTGTAGGCGTCCCTTCCCTTTGTGTGTACTTGATTTTAGGGACCGGAGCCAAACCTTAGGCCTGTGGTGGAAGTTTTCTGAAAGAATTTTTGTCAGGTTCAGTTTTCCTGCTAACTAAATTTTAGAAGTTACAGAGAGTGAAATAGATCACAGAATGGTGTGTGGAAGGTACCTCCCAAGTTCACCCAATGCAAATCCCTAATTTTATGGATGAGCAATTTGCCCAAGGGCCAGTAGGCAGCAAGGCGTGTGGCCAGAATCCAGGTACCAGGACATCCAGATCTTTCCACATGGGCACCTATGCCTCTTCCTGGTTCATGAAAGTGCCTAAAACAAATGAGTGTTTCCTTGCCAGACACATATATGCTTTTGAAAGGAGAGAGAGAAGGTTAGAGTAGGGGAGGGAGAGAGAAACTGAAACTGATGCCGAGGAAGTTGCCTGAGTAGATTGGTGGTCTCTAGGACATGTGGGCTGGTCCAAGCCCCGTCTTGCTTCCAGCATGAATGGTGGTGCTCCTGTGCCGCAGCGTGCATACATGATGGCTCATAACCTAGACACCTTATAGGCAAGGCCAAGAGGCAGCCCCTAGGGGTCAGAACTCCCAGCAGCAGCTCCACCCAGGGACTGGAAGCTGTAAAAACAATGAGGAGGGGAGGAAAGAGAAGC
Source organism: Noctilio leporinus (assembly GCA_004026585.1). NCBI lineage: Eukaryota > Metazoa > Chordata > Mammalia > Chiroptera > Noctilionidae > Noctilio > Noctilio leporinus. The sequence continues at coordinate 100,832 of PVIW01005432.1, forward strand.
AGAAATTAATCCAGATAGAGTGGAAGGAGAGGTTCACCTTTGGGGCATCTTGCTGGGAAGTGGAACTTCTGCAGGCTCCACTGGAGTTCACTAGAAGCTGGAGACTGGCATTTCCCACAGCAGCCCTGTCTTCTTGGGCCTGGGGCCTCCTGGGGAAGGATGTCTGAGTAAGAGGCGTGGTTCCCTGGGGTGGTCAAGCCCCCTCCCCCAGTCCAGTGCAGTGATCTGCCTGCATGTTTGTGTGTGTGTGTGAGAGTGGGACTGTGTGTACAATTGTATCTGCTTGTGATTGTGGGTGTGATTGTGTGGTTGCATGTGTGTATGAATGTGATCTCATCTTATGTCAACAGGAGATAGTCAGGAAACTCCTCTCTGTGGGAGACCTATGGAGGACATGGCTGTACCCAAGGGCTAAGTCTCCAGGACTCAGAGGACAAAAGGGACCATTAGGGCTGGTTCTGTAGAGGCCCCCAGTCTACACTGACCTTAGTCTCCCCAAGACCCTCCTCTGCCCTCAAACACCTGCCAGGTGAAGGGCAGAAACAAAGCTCCTCAGTGGGTCTGTCTCCTTGGAGGAGTGTCTCAAATTGGGTCCTTGAGACCCAGGGAGAGAAGTGGGGACAGGGTGAAGTGTTGGGAATGGCATGCTCTTCATATCTGTCTCTGTGTTAAGTCAGGTTTCAAGGACAGTGACATGGCACAGGAGGTGGAGGACTAGCTGGTCACCATGTCAAGAGGCTCCGTCCTAGACAAGGCTCCAGCAGGGCTCCAGCAGGGCTCGGGAACTGCTCTCTAAAAGTGACTGACTGAAAGAATTTCTCTGACCTTCTTATTTCTAGAAGGAGAATGGAGATTGGAAGGCATGCAAGAATCAAATGCCTCCTTGGACATGGGCACCTTTCCCTGGGAAGTCTCCAAGCAGTTTTCATTTTCCCTTGGGAGTAAGGGATCCTGATAGAGCAGCAAAAACCTGATAGGTAACAGACCTCTTGGCTCGGATTTTGGCCTCATGGGGACTTGCCCAGCCTGCTCTATAGAAGATGCCCTGCCCCAAGGACAGGGGTCTCAAGCTGGGTGAAAGCTTTGGGGTTGGGGATAGTAGAGGGCAGCAGTGTGAAGTCATGACAACAAGAAGGAGATGAGATATAAGCTTGATGAGGACAGAGGGATCTAGTCAAACAACCATGTGCCATCTCATGCTTTGGAGTCAGGATTTCCCTTCTGCCCTGGCTGGTGTGGCTCGTGAATAGAGTGCCGGCCTGCAAACTGAAAGGTCACTGGTTCGATTCCCAGTCAAGGCATATGCTTGGGTTGTAGGCCAGGTCCCCAGTTGGGGGTGCGCCAGAGGCAATCAATTGATGTATTTCACACATTGATGTTTTTCTCTGTCTTTCTCCCTTCCTTCCTTGCTCTTTAAAAATAAATAAATAAAATCTTAATTAAAAAAAGATCTCCCTTCTCCTCAACAGGTTTGGTCCTAACACCTCAGTCAGGTGGGGCATGAATGATGTATGAGAACCCTCATCACTAGGATTCTCCAGGGGAAGCCAGAAGACAGAAGCAAGGGGTATGTGCAGGCTGGGGTGCCTGAGGAAGGGCATTGTGAGTTGCTTGCAGAGGAATGAGTAGGAGACCCTGGAGAGCCAGGTTGGAGGCCTTGGGGAGCATCAGAAGTGGAGATGGATAGGGTCTGAGCTGAAGTTGAGACACAGTCCACAGTCTGTCCTGCCCTTTTGGGTGTCAGTGCGGTGTAGGGGGATAGGAGAACTCAGAATCACTCTGGGAACTTTCTAGAGACACTGCAGGGCTGAGGGCAAGGGGACTCTATCCTGGCACCTGGTACCACTTCCCCTGGCAGGGGTCAGGGTTGAAGACTGGGCTCAGCTGATTGCAGAATCCCTGGCCATTGGCAAGAGACCTCTCTGCCCTATTTGGTTCCTGGGTGACTAGTTGTTTGGAGACCAAAGGGAGTCAGGAACAGTTGTTAATGACAGTAGAGCTTTTAGGCCATGTGTTTCCATGGATAGCCTGTTGTTCATATTTGATGTGGCTTAGAGTCAGTTCTTCAACAGCCAACAGCCTAGCTGTCTTTTGGCTACATCACATCCTACCCGTGGCTAAGCAAAACATTTGCCAGTGATGTATCCTTAGGCAAGTTATTTGATACCTTCTATGCCTCAGTTTTCTCATATGAAAAACAGGGGCTTCTAGCTCTGGCTGCTGGCACAGTGGACAAGGCGCTGGCCTGCGAACCCAAAGGTTGCTGGTTCGATTCCTAGCCAGGGCATATAACCAGGTTGCAAGCCAGGTCTCCAGCCAGGCTTGTAGCTGGAGGCCGGTGAAAGGCAACAATACATTGATGTTTCTCTCCCTTTCTGCCTCCCTCCCTTCCCCTCTCTCTGGAAATAATAAATAAAATATTTTTTTTTTAAAGAAAAAAGACAAACAGAGCTCCTAAGATCAATCTCTGTGAGGATCTTTTGTTTGCATTGTATAAGCAAGCACTTATAAAGCACTGAATGTATTGCCAGCAGTCAGTAAATTTAGCTTTTATGAATCTCTATACAATCCTTTCCACTCTGAATTTCTATCATTAAGTGCCATGAGCTCACCAATGGCACCGTGGAAGCTCCTTAAATTCAGATTCCAATTCCACAGGTGAGGAAACCAAGATTCAGTGAGTTTAAATACATTTCCAAGATCAGTAGGTGACACACAAGAAGGGAGAGAACAAAGCTAAACGAAGCAACAACAGGAAGAGCCTTTGCTGGGGAGCCTGTGGTGCAGGCAGGAGTGCCCCAGGCCAAGTTGTGACATCCGGGGGCCACATCATATAGATATGCACAGTGTGTTGGAGACCCTGGAGGATATCGCATAAGACCTGAAAATGTATTTAAAAATAGAAATTTCTCTCTTTTTGTAACTGTTTAAGTTTGGGGAGTGCAGGTGGCTCTGCCCCTCCCTAATCCTAGAGTGTCTTCTGTGTGGTCACAGCTGGGTGTCAGCCACCTGTGCTCTGGCCTCAGGGAATGACGAGAAGCTGCAGAGGCAGACGTTCCTCCCTCCCACAGCCTGGAGTCTGGATATGGGGCTGTCACTCTGCTTACTTCTGTTGGAGATTCCACTGCAAAGAAGGCTGAGAAATATGGACTGGCCAGCCATAAACCAGGCTCTGATTTTTTGTCCACCCCTGCGGTTGGTTCCTCTGGCCACCAAACAACTGCACATACCTTTCTTCCAAATAGTATACTCTGCTCTACCCCAAGAAAAATCACCCTAAGTCTTGTCACCAAGCACATCCAAGTCTGATCCAGGGACCCTGGATCCTAAGCGGTTTTCCTTTCATGAGGACTGTGGATGAACCTGTTCATGGTTCAGTGGCCTAGACGCTAAAATAGGTCACGCAAGGCCTCCTTCCACCATAGGCCCTCATCCATCCCACCCACCTGTACCTGCCGCCTACACAATATTTGATGGTGGAGCAGTCAGAAAACATTTCCAGCCCTGGCTGGTGTGGCTCAGTGGATTGGTGCTGGCCTGCGAACCCCAAGGTCACTGGTTTGATTCCCCAGCCAGGGCACATAACCAGGTTGCAAGCCAGGTCTCCAGCCAGGTGCATAGCTGGAGGCAGGTGAAAGGCAACTGTGCATTGATACGTCTCTTCCTTCCTTCCTTCCTTCCTTCCTTCCTTCCTTCCTTCCTTCCTTCCTTCCTGCCCTTCTCTCAGAAAATAATGAATAAAATATTAAAAAAAGAAAAAGAGATTTGGAAAGATGGCGACAGAGTAGAGAGCAGTGCTGATGGTGTTCTTGAGTACCAGTGCAGCTAGAGGACAAGATAGGGAGTGTGAGACATCTTCAGAACCCTAAGAATTGGAGCAGTCAGCATCTGGACACGGGAGCACAGCCCAGAAGCAGCGGAGACCAGCAGGAGAGCAGCCCACAGGTCCAGAATACAACCAGACAGCCCAAATAAAGGACACACCAAGAACAGCAAGTGGAGAAAATCTGGGAGACGGCAACATTGAACTCCACAAATCTCCTATCACAGAAGGGTGCTCAACTAAGGCAAGGAAGCAAAGCAGGTTAACCCAAGGAAAAAACAAAAAAAATAAAAAATAAAAAGCAAGCAAGAGCAGACACCCAAAATGGGGGAAAAAACAATCAGTCCATCACCAAAAGGGAAGAAAGAATCCCCAGAAAGAACACAAAATGAAACAGAGGCACCTGGAATATCAGATAAGGAACATAAAAGAATGATGATAGAGAAGCTCAGTGAGCTCAGCCACATCAAAGAAAACTATAAACAACTCCAGGAGAACTACAAAGAACTCCAGGGAAGTTACAAGGAACTTACTGAGAACTACAACAGCATGAAAAAGGACATAGAAACTATCAATAAGTGCCAGGAGGAAATGAAGAATACAATTTCTGAATTAAAGAATACAGTAGAAGGAATCAACAGTAGGCTAGAGAAAACAGAGGACCAGATCAGCAAGTTGGAGGATAATGTAGACAAATATTCCAAGACAGTACAAGAGAATAAAAAAAGGCTGAACAAGACTGAAGAGGGGTTAAGAGAGCTGCAGGACAACATGAAATGTAACATCTGTATCATAGGGATACCAAAAGAAGAAGAGAAACAAGGAATGGAAAACCTGTTTAAAAAAGTCATGATAGAAAATTTCCCTAACATGATGAGTGAAAACATTAATCCAGTTCAGAAAGCACAGAGGGTCCCAATGAGGATCAACCCAAACAAGACCAAAACCAAGGCACATTATTATTAAAATGGCTAATTTCAAAGACAAAGAGAGAATCCTAAAAGCATCAGGAGAGAAAAGACAAATAACATACAAAGGGGCTCCAATAAGGCTATCAAATGATTATTCAACAGAAACAATTCAAGCCAGAAGGGGATGACAAAAAGTATTTCAAGTAATGGTGAACAAAGGCCTGCAACCAAGAATACTCTACCCAGCAAAGCTCTCATTCGAGATAGAAGGAAAAATAAGGAGCTTCCCAGACAAAAAAAAAAAAAAAAAAAAGACTAAAAGAATACATCACTACCAAACCCGCATTGCAAGAAATGCTAATGGGTCTGCTTTAAAAATAAGTAAATAAATAAAAGGAAGAAACAGAGAAAGCCAAAGAGGAATACAGACACAAAGGGAGAAAATGGCAACAAATAAGTATCAATCAATAATAACCTTAAATGTAAATGGATTAAATGCACCAATCAAAAGACATAGGGTAGCCCAATGGATAAGAGAACATGACCCACATATATGCTGTCTTCAAGAGACCCACCTCAGAACAAAAGATCAACACAGATTGAGAGTGAAGGGATGGAAAACTATATATCAAGCAAATGGACACGAAAATAAAGCTGCAGTAGCAATACTTATTTCAGACAAAATAGATTTTACAATGAAGGCCATAAAAAGGGACAGAGATGGACATTTCATAATACTTAAGGGAACAATCCATCAAGAAGAAATAACTCTAATAAACATATACACACCCAACATAGGAGCTCCGAAATGTACAAGGAAAATCTTGGAAGACTTTAAGAAAGACATAGACAGCAACACACTAATAGTAGGGGATTTTAATACCCTACTATCAACAATGGACAGATCTTCCAAACAAAAAATCCCCAAAGATGTTGTGGCATTGAACAACACTCTAGAGGAAATGGACCTAACTGATGTATACAGAGTCTTTTACCCCAAAGAAGCAAAATACACATTCTTCTCAAATGCACATGGATCATTCTCTAAGGTAGGCCACATGGTATGTCACAAGACAAGCCTCCATAATACAGGAAAATGGAAATCATACAAAGTATCTTCTCAGATCACAATGGCTTGAAACTAGAAACCAATCTCAAGGGAAAAACCCAAAAATTCTCTAACTCATGGAGACTGAATAACATGCTTTTAAGCAATGAAGGGGTCAACAATGAGATCAAAGATGAAATCAAAAAGTTCCTGGAAACAAATGACAATGAACACAC